>APFE030040504.1:0-24638 GCA_000404065.3 Pinus taeda | reverse complement strand
AATAGTAGACGACCTGTAGAAATTCTTTGCTCCTCTTAAAGAAAAGTATCCAAGAAACTTTGGCGCTTCGTTCATGGCAAGAAACTGATTGGCCGAACACCCCTCAAGAGCAGGTCATCTAGAACTTCTGGAATCTCAATCTATCCTACGCCCCTCCTAATATCTCCAGACCCACTCCCAAGTCCGTCTCCCCCTTGCATTGGTCACCCCTTGCCATCTCCTCCTTCAAATTGAACTTTGATGGAGCAGCTAAAGGAAATCCTGGACCAACAGGATATGAAGGAGTAATCAAGAATGACAGAGGAGCAGTTCAGTAGATATTCTATGGCTCGATAGGAAAAAACACCAACAATGTCGCGGAATTGGAAGGCTTGTGGAAAGGGATATGCATTGCTGATCAACATAGTTTCTACCCGCTAGAAGTAGAGGGAGACTCCTTGACCCTCATCAATGCGACTATTAGAATTCAAGCAGGCACCTCAGATGCCAAAATAGCCTCCAGTTGGAGATTGCTCAGAAGGCTCGAAACACTAGAGGAAAGGCTCAGGCAACCCAACTGCATCATTTTCAAGTATGTAAGGCATACAACCAACCAGGTAGCAGACAGATTGGCCAACCAAGGGGTTGATCTGCAATGCCCTCCTTACTCAGGAACTCTCAATGACTGAGAGGATATACAACTCCAACAGGAATGCCATTCTTTGGTGCTTCAGGATATTCAATCCTCGGCTGCGGGTGCACATTAAAGGAAGGAATACGGGGGCGACCTTCCCACTAGGCAAGTGGCAGCCCAGATCCGCCAGCTGTAAGGGATATCTACGGGCCTGCCACACCTGTCTGGTTATATTGAATGCGAGCCTTTACTCTGCCCTGCAACCAACCGTCGACTCCATTATAGCTCTCCCGCGATACGTCTCTCCAGTGTTCGGTTTATAGTCTGTCTGAATTGGAATGTCCATTGCTTGGGGCGTCGCCAGGAGGTATTTTAAGAGCCAGCATCCGCTGCTCATGCCTTATTTGATGCCTGTTATGTTTGATGTTTTGCAGTGGATGCTCTGTCTTTTCGGTTTGCTGCTGGTTCTTGGGCCTTGGCAGTGGGCTCAAAGGTTTAAGCCTCGGCCCTCAGCACAAAAGCCCTCAGTCTCTTCCTTTGTGTGCCCTGGCTCTCTCGTCTGTGCGCAACAATCTTCTTGTGCTCTCACTGCGCCCCTCGGCGCTCCTGTTGACATTCCTGGTTGGCTCTATGGGCTAATTCTCACCTTGCCCCTCTGTGTTCCTTCTGAATCGACTCTGTTGCCCTATGTGCTCTTGTTAGTCATTAAGCCTTTGCGTAAGGTTAATTGGCTCTCTGTGACTCTTGGTTTGCGGAGATCTAGTTTTCTGTGTAGTCCCCGTTCTAGTGTTATTCCAGCATGCCACGTGAACGGCTCCGCCTTATTAGCCGAAGGGGTGGGTTTCGGGGAGGTTCCAGAGGAAGAGCTACCTCTCATCGCTCCTGTCACACCAAGTATCCTTCTCTGAAGAAGTGGACTCTCGTGGAGCAAGGCGAGGCTAGCGTAGAGGCAGAGGTCGAGGCCGTGCAGCTGCGTGCTCGCACAACTCTCATCCCTCAACCCGTTTTCGATTCCCCTATTCCTTGGACAATTTTACCTATTTTTTGTCTGTTCAGATTGAGAAGTGTGATAATGCAGCTCCTCCATAAGTCCCTGTGGAGCCTAGGCAACCTTCTCTTGCTCACTGTTAAAGAATTCAGCCTACGGAGGCCTCGGGTGTGGTGGCGGGTCCAAGCGAGCTGGATGAAGATGACGCTCCTTACACAGAATTGAGCGCGTCGGATCAGTATGGTTGCAGAATTGTTGAGGAGAAACCATCCACTTCTGTGGATGTTTGAGCTTGCCTCCACGACGTTTTGGTCCAGCTATGACCCCAGGTGGTCATTTTTGCGGTTCTGGCGGTTCTATGATGTTTGTTTCGTGACTTCAGTACACACCCTTCTTCGTTGGAAAAGTTTTGACAAGCTCAAGAAATGGCTCAGATCTGTTTAGGTCGGATATGGTTTTCATTCATGTCTATGTTTGCTGCTCTATCTGTGTTTGTATGTGTCAAATTGTCTGGCTTTCAGTGGATAGTCATTTTTGGTATGTGTCAAATGGTCTGGCTTTCAGTGGGTTCCGGATTGTGTCCCACTGTCAGTCTTTAAGTTATGTCTTGTGTCAATTGTCTATCCTTTAGTTATCAAGAGTCTGTTGGACAAGTTGGATTTCAAAGGAGGTTTCAACATCGAGTGTTAAAGTTCTGCTGAATCCATCTCAGTGTGGAGAATTTTTGAGGCCAGCCTCGATGTAATCCTTTTTGTAAACTTTTTGTATAATAATAGAAGTAGCCTAATTTACAAAAAAAAAAAATAGTTGTTCTAAAAAGTATTTAAGACTATCATGATCCATTTTTACCTTGAAGTGTCTTCCCATTCGGTAAGGTTACCATTTCTTAGGTGCATGTAGTATTGCCAACATTTCCTTCTCATAAATAGCTTTCTTGAGATGTAGTAGTGAAAATACCCAATCACCTACATCAAAACATTTTTCACTACGACGTTGATCTGCTTGTTGTTTCATTCTATTTTGCACCAAAGTGTCATTATCCTTTAAAAGTTGGAGAACTTGATATTGATGCTCGATTTGGTCTTTCACTACCTGAACCTTTTTCTTCTTCATATGTCCTTCTATCTTTAGAGTTTGAGGAGTGGTAATTTCTTTGAAACCTTTACAAGATATGGTCGGATTCATTTCTTTATGCTCGATGTAATCTTTCACTGCTTGCATCTTTTTCTTCTTGATATGTCTTTCTATCTTGAGAGTTTGAGGAGTGGTAATTCTTGCCAATGGTTTACAAGATATGGTTTGATTCATTTCTTCTTTCTCTGGGGTCGGGTCCTAGCATATATCCTCTTCTTTTGATGTTTGTTAATCCTTTTCTTCCTCCTCTTCATTCTCTTTGTAAAATAATTTCTTCTCAGCACACTTATGACCTTTAGTGCATTTGCTATCACAATTGTAACAAAGCCCTTTTCCTCTTTTTCCTTCCAATTGTTGTGGTGTAACCCTTGTAGGTTGTGGAAGGATAGGAGAAACAACACTTCCATCTTTATAGTTGTGAGGGGTAGACTTTCTTGTTGCCATAATTTTACTTTCCACTATGTAACAAAGCCCTTTTACTCTTTCCAATTGTTTTGGTGTTGCTCTAAAGAAGATGTTGCTCTTTGTATCCTCATAATGTGCTATCATTTCCTCCATGAAAATTTACCACGTAACAAGTTGTTTATGAGAACAAAGCCCTTTATACCATAAAAAATGATATGTTTCTAAATATGAAGATGCAATACATACATTTTGTAATAGTGGTACACCATGTAGATAAAAATATTGCTCCTTCTGAAGTATCCAATTTACCGAATCCTCGCCATCAAACTTCCTCATATCGCCTTTTCTTGATTTTAGGAGATCAATCTTGAAATGACTATAACTCTGTAAATTCGGTTCTTCCATTTCTGAAATTGCGACCTGTAATAGCCCTATGCGTCCTCTTTCTAATGCCACTAGTCTAATCCAAATTGGATTCTCCAAGGAAGACTTATGCCAAATATCCCACAGTGACCTGATTATAGACTAGTTCAGTAGAGCAAACTTGTACGACGTGCCACGTGTCCCTGTTTCAACCTTTGGATCTAAAAAGTATATAAAAGAAACTATAGTCCATCATATTTCTGTACCTTCTAACAAAATTTCAATCTAATGCTCAGAGAGAAAGGTATGATGATTTCCCCAGGTCACCTGTTTGGAATGTAATTCAGGAGTCTGCAAAAGGAACAACTTCCTCAGATCACATCTCTGCAAATATAGTGCGAAAAGCTCTAAAATTCAGACCCGAGGTTTAGTGCCATTTCTTCTCAAATGGGTTTTTTTTCCACTTCTGAAACGTCACAGAAAAAAGTTCTAACAAAAATTTCACGATGACCTATTTTGAGCAACGAAACCCTAGAATCCAAAGCTCTGATACCAAATTCTATGAAACCAGCTCACAAAAAGATAGAAAAGATAGATTGACGCCTTATAATTCAGCCTCTTCGAGGGGGAAACCTCCTTTACATTACATAAATGAAAATTTCTTGAATGATACAAATGAAAAGACCTCCTTTCTATATATAGGAGTCTAAGGGGTCATAATATAATGAGAGCCGACATAACAATAATAATGTAAGGGCACAATAATAACAATAGTGGGCTTCTATGGGGCACAATAGTAACAATATGGGCTCTACATGGGTACGTCAATATAATAAGGGGGTTGTACTATTACACAGTAATTTGTCACCATTGGTCACCATCCCTGTTACCCCTGTTTTCGTACATTGGAGGATACATTCCGCGACCTGTGAGCAGTGAAATAGCCTAAAAACATTTGCATTATGTTCCCCTGAGTATGTACTTCATGTTCCCTGAAGACACCTTCTGCAAATTATACCTGAAAAGTGCGCTTTTTCCATTGGCGCAGGTACACAGTGTCTTATCCGCACCAATCACTGAGATCGTCAAAAAGGGGCGCGCTTATTGGCGCTCTGTCCTAGAACAACACTCGCGCCAACTAAGTTTGGTAATGATTTTTGGCAAACGTGCGCCCGTATGTTTTTTCCTTTCAGATCATGAAGTCTTTTGAAGGAAAAATCTATCTGATAGAGGTCGAGAGTCATCATCTATCCTTGACACCTATCCTCAGTAGATTTTTGGAGATAATGTCGATCCACAATGGGTGTCCTGGTACATTGAACCTTCCTCCCTTCTCCATTTATAAAAGTCTGTCCTCATGCATTAGACAAGCTAGTTTTGTGAGTTCTGGAGTAATGCTAGAGTGATAGTAAGAGTTTTGAAGCATAGGGAGGTTATGCTGCTGGAATCCAGAGAGAGAGAAGGTTTATTGCAAGGCATATATCGCTGCTCGCCCAGCCAGAGAATAGGTTCAACGTCAGAACCTTGGTTGTATCTTTCTCTGCCTATTATTCATTAATAGACGACTATCATTATGGTTCCACTCTTATTGTCTTTGTAATGATGATTGAGTTATATCCTTTCTGACTGATATATAGTTGCATCTATTGGATTTTATGCTTGTATTTGTGTCTTTCTTTGCATGTGCAGGTGTCTGTTCACGAGGATCGTGGGGATTGTGACCAGCCGGAGCAAAGGAACGGGAGTGACGACTCTTCTACAAGTATTAGCGTTGGAATCCAGGTAGGCCCTCATCATCAATCTTTGAATTGCAACTAGGAACCTGTGTGTTAGTGTTGTTTGATTGTTGCTAGACCCCATTTGGGCTAGTGGGATCGCCTCTGTCCGCAGAGGGAATTTACCTGTTCAACATGTAATAATAACAATAAGGGGTTACCGTAGTAGCATAGGGGCCTAACAAACTCTTAGTTGAGGAGATGATTAAACTCAAATTTTTGGGGGTAAATTTAATGAATTTTATTATTTTAAGCTTCCCGAATTTTATTATTATGAATCTTTACATTATCATGGGCCATAATTATATTCATTTTAATGTACCTCTTAGTTGAGGAAATGATTAAACTCAAATTTTTGGGAGTAAATTTAATGACTTTTATTACATTAAGTCTCTCGAATTTTATTATTATGAATCTTTTAAATGACTGCTTCTAATTGAATACATTTGAATGTTTCTAATTGAATATACATAATGATTGAATCATAATGCAAATTGGTAACTCAATTGATCCATATGAGTGAACATAAGGAAATACTTTCCTTTATTTGATATAAACCAATTCCATAACAATTGCCAAATATAATTAACAAATGTATTGTTTTCATTATAGATGATTATTGGAAGATCAAATCTCAATAATGATTTTTGGTTAATAATGATTTTTGGATTGTTGATATCATAACCTAAAAGGACTTTGGTATCCTACTCCAGGATCACAGTCCTCTCTATGATTCAAAGACCAAATGTGTTGAGGCTTCATTATTCAAATTTACAATAGTTGTTGTAGAGTATGGTAATTTGATATTTTCAACAAAATTGTTCAAAAGATTCATATTTTGGCTTCAACTTCATCTTCTTATAATTTATCCAAAAGCATTCTATGTAGGTCACTATGATCCAGTCCACAGACTCATAAAAAAATATAATGAGACAAATGGTTGTCAGAGTATGAATTGGGGGAACAATGTCAATAGATTTAAATTAAATTGAAGGGAGTTATATCATTGCAAGAAATCTTGAATCCAAAATAATTTTGGCATATACAAATAGGGTATAGTTATATTCCAACCATTCAAGTAGGCTGATACTTCAAGCATAGGTTTCGCCAATGAAAATACATATGGATGTTTAACCAAAATAACAATTCAAAATCTTCTAGTCAATAATTATTAAGGATAAAGATATTTGTCATCTATATAGTGCATTATTTAGAAACTACACTAAATAACGAAAATGAGAGAACCTGATAGTGAGGATACTCTTGTCATGTGAATGATGCAATTCCTTAAACCCCCTCTTTAACAAAGATCATACCCCTGTCATGTGAGTGATGCAATTCCTTAAACACCCTCTTTAACAAAGATCCAAAATTCCACTTAGACCCTTTGGCAACATGTGGTGACAATTTCAATGTTGCCATGCCTCAATAACCTAATTTATACTTATGCTTTTGTTTTTTAAGTGAAAAACTCATTCTGAAAAAATATATGATATTGTAATAATAAGTGTTATAATCATAATTATATAAATAATCTTAGGTTAGAAAAGTGATTCATCATTCAATAACATCACACGAAGAATCGTTACATGATCATGGGTCATAATTATATTAATTTTTAATGTAACTCTTAGTTGAGGATATGATTAAACTCAAATTTTGGGGTTAATTTTAATGAATTTTCTTATTTTAAGCTTCTCGAATTTTATTATTGTGAATATTTACATTATCATGGGTCATAATTATATTCATTTTTAATGTAACTCTTAGTTGAGGAGATGATTAAACTCAAATTTTTGGTAGTAAATTTAATGAATTTTATTATTATGAATCTTTTAAATGACTATTTCTAATTGAATACATTTGAATGTTCCTAATTGAATATACATAATGATTGAATCATAATGCAAATTGGTAACTCAATTGATCCATATCAGTGAATAGAACAAAATACTTTACTTTATTTTGTAAAAACCAATTCCATAACAATTGCCAAATATAATTAACAAATTTATTGTTTTTGTTAAAGATGACTTTTGGAAGATCAAATCCTAATAATGATTTTTGGTTAATAATAACTTTTGGATTGTTGATATCATCAAGTAAAAGGACTTTGGCATTCTACTCTAGGCTCATAGTCCTCTCTATGATTCAAAGGCCAAATGTGTTGAAGCTTAATTATTCAAATATACCATAGTTGTTGTAGAGTATGGTAAATTGATATTTTCAACATCCTTCTTCAAAAGATTCATATTTTGGCTTCAACTTCATCTTCTTATATCCAAAAGCATTTGATGCAGATCACTATGATCTAGTCCAGAGACTCATAAAAAAGATAATGATACAAATATTTGCTAGATTTTGAATTGGGTGAACAATGTCAATAGATTTAAATGAAACTGAAGGGAGCTATATCAATCACAAGAAATCCTAAATCCAAAATAATGTTGGCATATACAAATAGGGTATGGATATATTCCAACCATTCAAGTAGGCTAATACTTCGAACATAAATTTTGCCAGTGCAAATACTTATGGATGTTTAACCAAAATACCAAATCAAAGTCTTGTGGTCAACAATTTCTAAGGATAGAGATCTTCGTTATCTCTACAGTGCATTCTTTAGCAACTACACTAAATAACTAAAAAGAGAGAACCTGAGAGTGAGGATACTCCTGTCATGTGAATGATGAAATTCCTTAAACCCCCTCTTTAACAAAGATCCAAAATTCCACTTAGACCCTTTGGCAACATCTGGTGATAATTTCAATGTCATAATGCCTGAATAACCTAATTTACACTTATGCTTATGTTTTTTAAGTGAAAAATTTTATTTTAAAAATTATATGGTATTATAATAATAAGTGTTATAATCATAATTATATAAATAATATTAGGTTATAAAAGTGATTCATCATTTACTCACATCACATGGAGAATCATTACATCATCATGGGTCATAATTATATTCTTTTTTAATGTAACTCTTAGTTGAGGAGATGATTAAACTCAAACTTTTGGGGGTAAATGTAATGAATTTTATTATTTTAAGCTTGTTGAATTTTATTTTTATGAATCTTTACATTACCATGGGTCATAATTATATTCATTTTTAATCTAACTCTTAGTTGAGGAGATGATTAAACTCAAATTTTTGGGGTAAATTTAATGAATTTTATTATATTAAGTTTTTCAAATTTTATTATTATGAATCTTTTAAATGATTGTTTCTAATTGAATACATTCGAATGCTTCTAATTGAATATACGAAATGATTGAATCATAATGCAAATTGGTAAATCAATTGATCCATAAGAGTGAACAGAAGGAAATACTTTCCTTTATTTGGTATAAACCATTTCCATAACAATTTCCAAATATAGTTAGAAATTTATTGTTTTCGTTATAGATTATTTTTGGAAGATCAAATCCTAATAATGATTTTGGGTTAATAATGATTTTTGGATTGTTGATAGCCTCAATTAAAAGGACTTTGGCATCCTACTCTAGGCTCATAGTCCTCTCTATGATTCAAAGACCAAATGTGTTGACGCTTCATTATTCAAATTTACCATAGTTGTTGTAGAGTATGGTAATTTGATATTTTCAACAACCTTGTTCAAAAGATTCATATTTTGGCTTCAACTTCATCTTCTTATAATTTATCCAAAAGAATTCGATGCAGGTCACTATGATCCAGTGCATAGACTCATCAAAAGATAATGATACAAATGTTTGCTAGAGTTTGAATTGGGGGAACAATGTCAATAGATTGAAATAAAACTAAAGGGATTTATATCAATTACAAGAAATCTTCAATCCAAAATAATGTTGGAATATACAAATATGGTATGGATATATTCCAACCATTCAAGTAGGCTAATATTTAAAATAGAAGTTTCTCTAGTGCAAATACATATGGATGTTTAATCAAAATGCCAAATAAAAGTCTTATGGTCAATAATTCCTAAGGATAGAGATCTTTGTTATCTCTACAGTGCATTCTTTAGCAACTACACTAAATAACCAAAAAGAGAGAACATGATAGTGATGATACTCTTGTCATGTGAATGATGTAATTCCTTAAACCTCCTCTTTAACAAAGATCATACTCGTGTCATGTGAATGGCACAGTTCCTTAAACCCCCTCTTTAACAAAGATCTAAAACTCCACTTAGACCCTTTGGCAGCATGTGGTGACAATTTCAATGTCATCATGGAAGAGTAATATTTTAATGTTACTCTTTCCTACATTACTGATGCAATTCCTTAAACCCCCTCTTTAACAAAGATCCAAAATTCCACTTAGACCCTTTGTTAATATCCGGTGACTCAATTTCATAATGGAAGAGTAATAGTTTAATGCTACTCTTTCCTACACTACTGCCTTACGACCTTTCCTTTGCAACATGTGGTGCGATTGCTAGTATATGTTATTTTAAAAACAATGATTGATAATAAATTAAAAAGTATGTTGCTTCATTGTTTAAAAATCCATATTTCGACCTTTATCCATTTCCTTAATATGTTTACATCCTATTGACGATAAGCTTGTACTTAGTTTTAAAATTAGTAAATATTAAGCTAAAAGTATAATGGCCTATTCATCCTTTAAAAATTATACTTTTTTTTTTATATTTATATAATTGTATTTGGATATAATTTAATTTAATATTTATTAATTTTAGGTAGTTTAATTTGTGATCAATGTAATATGAAATTTGTAAAAATTCAGAAATCCAAAATTCAAATCTAGTGGTTGTGACCTAGTTTACAAAGAGAAGGACATGTAAAACATGACGTAAACCGCCAAAATATTTACTAATAATAAAAAGAAAAATCCAAAATTAAAATGAATCTACCTTGGTTTAATTATAATTATTAATTTTATATTTATATTTTATTTTATTTTTAGTTTTAGGTTTATGTAATTTGACCCAATTAAAATATTTTAATAATTATGCATTAACAATAATTATTAATTATTATATTATTATTTTTATTTATTTAATTTGTTATATTTTATTTATTTGGCCCAATTTTCAACATTAGAACATTTTTTTTACCACTTTAGTACTGAAAAACCACCTCTCAACTCAATAAAAAATAATGTAAAATTATTTTAACATTATTATATAAATTAAAAAAAATTGTTAGATGTCATATTATTAGAATATTTAGAATAAGCATACGACTGATATGACAGTTTTCAAAAATATATTGATTTTACATCTTTTAAGTAATGTTTTAATTTTATATTTTTAAATAATATTAAAGTTTATATTTATGTATCTATTGGATTTTTTTAATGATTTTGAATTAAAAATTAAAATTATTTGTTTTTTGTTGTTTGTTTGTTTGTTTTTTCTTAATGGAATATGTAAATTTTTGAAATTTAAAAATATTTGTTAGAATTTATAGTTTTTTTTGTAAGTTTGGAAGGACTATATCTCCATCATGTTCAATATATCAATGTGAAACATGATTTAAAAGTTAAACTTTATCTCCTTATAAATTATTAATAAATTATTTCATGTTGCTTATTTAGTCTTTTAAATAATAATGATGAGTTAACTTACATTTATTTATATATTCTTCTCTCGTGACTTTTTTCCACCTTCTTCAGCCAAACATTTAATGTAATTAATTTTATATTTTAGAGTTACTTTAGGTGTATTTTTTCTCTTTTCAATCTTTATTTTTCCGAAGAAATTTGTCCATTTTTTTCTTTTATATGTGGATATTAATTTTGTTTCCCTCATTCCTTAGGATAAGCATGCCTTTTTTAATTTTGAAATATTGCAATAAATGTAGGTAACTTTACTATTCTCAATTTGGAATGCTTTAACTAAATATTCATGAGTGAAATTGGAGACTTGAATCTAAGTAAGGTAAACCACAAGCCCCATTTTCACCAACTTGGAAGTCCTTGTTAACATGGACATCAATCTTAATTTTTTATATATTAATTTCTTAAAAAAAAAAATTGTTGGTATCTTCATGGTTGTTTATGACACCTTCATGAGATCATATGGTCTCTTTTTAGTATACTTGTATTATGCAATCGATTTTATGAGATATTAATGAATACCTATAATCTCACTAGATATTAACAAAAACCTATCAGAATTCTTTCCTTAACGCCTTCCAATACATCAATCTAATAAACATAGTCTCCATTTTTAAAAGATATACAATATTATTATCCAATATTCCTTTTTACACCCTCTAATACCCATAAATTAGCCTACACAATACTTACCATATATTGACTTTATTTTTTATAATTTTCAAGCCACCTCTATAAATAAATATTGTAATGAACAAGATAAAGTCCTGGGAGATGAGACTGAGTAGGTTAATAATGAAGACATGAGTATAGCATTTCAATAAAACATGTAAAATGTTGAATTAGTTGCATACAATTTAAACAAAAAAAAATTGAATATCATTTGTGATCAAATATTTCATTATTAGGAAGTTGAAAATGTCATACATAGTTATCATACGATAGGTAATATTTCCTAGATTGAAAATTTTATTCGGTAAAACGTAGGTCATAAATGTAATATTAACCTCGTATTATTATAATTATGATTTTTAAAAGATGGTTAAATTTGATATTAATAAAGACTAGATTTTGGGCCAAAACTTATGCAAAGGCTGATTTTGTTTTGTTCAATGGTATTTTCTGATGACTATTCTTTCAAGAAAGTATCAAAATTGTCGTCATTATTATATATTCTAAAGTCATTACAACTATACATTCTATAAAATGCCCCTAGGATCAAACAAAACTTGCATTGTAGCACTAAAACAAAGCAACGACCAAAAAAATATCTCCAATCATTATTTGTATCTGTTTCTGGGGTAATCTTCCCCATGCGATTGTCGAATATTATTCGTTGAAGCGGAGCCATAGCTAGTACCATTTGGGCCAAACTAAGAATTTACACCAATGATATTTTCCAGTGTAGCCACCTGCACATTAAGAGTCACAATGTCGTTCCTTAAGGAATTCATGGAATTTTCCATATCGTTGAGGTGACAAAGAAGTTTCGCCTTCGTTAACAGTTGAAATGGATGTTGCAGTCAATAAGCCATGTCATCATGTCTCAGATGGGAATCAAGGAGGGGTTTTACTACATGTAAAACATGATCTAGGGTGTTGCTCTTCGATCCAAGGTTAGTTTAACTATGGTGCTCTGCCATAGTCAAGGATGTTTACAAAGAACCTAAAAAATTCTCACCACCCTTATGGTGCTCTTCGGGAATAAACCATACCTCATATCTACTAAACAATCCAAACGAACCATTAAATAACACTTTCCATTGAGCCATGATCCTGATTGATACGAAAAATCCATCATTGAAGCAAAACCCTTAGAAGTGTGGGAATCTAGAGTCACCATTTACTTCAATTCAATGAATAGGGTATGTTGCAATGCATTCAAATAAAGACCCACCCACTCCAACTGAAGGATGGAATAATGGTTGTACCAAAGCGAGCTATTATAATTTATTATTAGTTTCCACTTGTGGCAAGCGATGTGCCACCAAGAGAAAAGTTTAAAATTTTGTGACTGAGGGTAGATTGGCAACTCGACCATCAATCCCATCAACTTATGAATTCGAGCTAAGATGAGACTGAAATTCTTAGTGTAGAAAGTTGGCCCTAGGAGCCATAAATTCTTTTAGTGAGACATTCCCTTACCGACGATTGCATACCTTTTAGGTTTTTCCATATTCAAGGGGGAGGGTGATATTTTAAAATTTTCAAGTTTATAATGGTTTGCGTTTGGCCTAGGGAAGAGCCCCTTTTTCCAACCTATTTACCATCTAATTAAGATTCATATACACATATAAACTCTAGTTTCTAAAACCAAGAAGTAAGTAATGAAATCATTTTTGGAATAGGACGAATATCATTGAATTTTTCTCCTAATACTTAGCAAATAATAAACAATCAATCGTCATAAATAAATTTCTTGGTCAACGATAATTCGAGTTGTTTACATAATGCTAAAAAATTAGCTTGATTGTTGGTCAAAATTCCAAGATCCTGGGAAAATTGGAACATTATTTCTTCCCCTCCCACTCCTACCCCCCTCTCCCCTCCCGTGCCCTGCCATCATATTGATTTGAGTAATTGAAAAATTACAGTTTATTATATGTTTAGATTATTTTTTAATTTTTTAATCGGAGAAATGATTTCTAAGAATTGGTCACTTTTAAACATCATCTAAAAATGTTACAATAGATACAACTATTTCATAAATGCCACAATGGGCCAGTTAAAACATGTCTCTCAAGATTTGAACACATCCAATGAGATCCTTTGACTATTATATATTTAGATTATTATTTAAATCCTGAACACTACATTTCAATATATATCTTTTTAAATTTTATAATTTAGATATCAAAACTTTTAATATGTCTTTCAATATTTGATCACATTGAATGAGATCCTTTGACCCATTATATATTTAGATTATTATTTAAATCTTTAACACTATATTTTAATATATATCTGTTTAAATTTTATAATTTAAATATCAGAAATTTTAATAATACATTTAAATTTGTTTTTGTGTTTGTTTTATTTAAAGAGGATTCCTTTTTCCAACATCAAGAGTATATCCAACATCCCATAAGTAAGAGTCAAAATTCCACAAGGGTGGGCAACGCTACTCCTCGAGCCTTATCAAAAGGAGCCAAAGGTACCCTGCATGTGATATTTGAAACTAGATAAAAAGGATGACATCCCATTATACCAGCCACTCAATCATCCCATGAAAAAACACTAAGAAATTCAATCAATCATCCTATAAGAAAACAACAAAAATTTATAACCGAATAAAAATTAGAAAACAAAAAAAATATTATAACATAGTAAAAACCAAGACATTCTACATAAAAATATCCACTTTATTTATAATAATCTAATATATTACTTTTACAAAAATACAAATAATAAATAAATAAATCTTGTCTCATTATAAAATACAAACACACCCATTATTATAAGAAAATGGTCTCATTAAAAAATATAATTATAAAAAAGGATATATGGAGCCCACTCTCTCCCTCCATTTTTCAATAAAATATTCAATACAATCTCAACAACTATTACCCATAGAATTTCATTTCCTTTGAGGTCAAAGATAATCATCTACAACTATCACCCATAAATACAAATATTGATAAAAGCATATTATAGCTGATTTTAAAACTAATAATAAATTAAAAAATATCTGACTTCATTATTTTAAAACCCATAATTCATTCTTTATTCATTTCAATAACATTAAAAAATACAAAGGCATGTTTATTTTTAAAACTAGTAACAAGTGAATTAAAGGATTTGTTCACAAAATGGTATGCACTTTCCTCCTTAAGAACCATTTTACAATGTTGATATTAGCTATTTATTTTAAGAATTATATAAGAGTAAAAATTATGAGATTTTAACATCTTTCTTATATCCATTTTTAAAAATATTTAAATATATATGTACTCATTAAAAAATTTTAATATTTATATTTCAGTTTATTATTAAATATATATTTAAGTTATTTTTAAGATTGTAAATTATAATATTTATTATATTATATAGAATAAAAAATATTAAATAAAAATAAGAATTTTTATAAGAGCAAAGGGTTGTTTTTTTGTATTTTTTTTTTTGTTGTTTTTATTTATTATAATGTATAATTAACGATGAGATAACTTACATTAATCAAACACAATGTTTGATCTCCATATTTTTTCTCTCTTAGTTTTTTTTGCCAGCTACTTATTAAACAAAAAAATGTAATTACTTTCAAGTTTTGGAGTTACTTTAATTATATGTTTAATTTTTTAATATATTTTTTCGCTGTAAGTGACTTTTCGTTTTTATTATATGTGGATATTAATTTTGGTTTATCCACCCCTTATATGGAAAAATGTTGTAATATACTCGACCATTCTACGTGACATCTAATTAACATAAATTAAATTATTAACATACTTCCAATTTGTTCATGCAAAGAACCTGTCACTATTTTGAAAATAGTTTTGAAGTACCGCGAATCAAGAATTGGTTATGGAATGAAAAACAATATTACCACACGGTAATGTTAAGGAATAAAAAACGAAAATAAAAAAGAAAATCAGTGCTATGACTGAAAGGAAGTTGGGGTTTTTGATGCCGGGGAGACCCGATAGAAGAGCTCCTTGTGATGGGGGTATAGCTCTCATTGAAAAGGTAAAGATTTATGAGTGACATCTTTCGAGGGAGAATAAGTGCAGGTCATGCAAGAAGTGCAAGTCATTCTAGAAGTAGAGGGATTGTTCAGCAGTCCGGAGTTGGACGATGAAATGTTAGAAATAACTCGACCTCAAATGCCGAATGGAGTTCATACCAAGTTTGAATCTCCTTCCCGGCACTATAATAACATTTTCTTAGGGAAAGTAGAATAATTATAGGGAGTGGATTGGACTGACCGAGATAAGATCCTCATCATTTTAGTCTTTCTTATTAAAAAGGGGCTAAAATCATCAACTCAAACAGGTTCACTTGAGTTGTGAAAAAGAGTGGGATCTCATCAATGGTGGCAGTAAAGATGAGTAATTAAACTTAAACTTTTTTATAAAGTATTGTGGCATGTGGAAATGATAACAATTAAGGCTCTCATTTTGAAAATGACACTATATATAAATATTTTTTTGGTAAAAAAATATATAATTATTATTACTATTGATATTTGCATAAAGATAAGTAATTTGGTTAAAGAAAAAATGTTAGATTGAGAAAGACCAAGAAGTCAAGATAAAAAAATATAGGAAGTAACTTGGTAAAGAAAAACTTTACATGAGAAAGACAAGGAAGTCGAGATAAAAAAAATCTAGGATGGATTGTAGCAACTCATTTCCTCACCATGCAAAATGAGACGAGTAATAAATCTTGTGGTTTTCTTGGAAAAAAATCACAATGGTTTGTGCTTCGTCATGGTAAAATATTTCCATGGTGTCGGTAAGGATTAGTTATTTAATAAATCCATGCAAAATATTCCCATGGATTCTCGTGTGTAAGAGAGTTATTTTGAAAATATAATAACCTATGCATAGATTAAATGCACAAAGATAATATAAGTCATAGGAATCTTCTTTGGAAAGAACATGGTTTTCTTGCGCTTGAAAGATAAGTCAATTGTGTTAATTCCTTTGCAAAAGTTTGCAAAAGTTACCTGTTTTGGTGGGTAGAACGATAAATGATTTGTGTGTTGTATATTGTATGGTTTGATTTAATTGCATTGTTTAATGCATAAAAGGTTATTATTATTATTATTATTTTAAAACAAAGGTTAAGAAAGGTTGATTATAATACATTCCTTAAAACAAAAATGCATGAGAAGTTTCTTGCATAAGAGATAGAAAAACTATGTTGATTCTTGAAATAGCTATGAGAAATAAACACATATGTAGAGGTTATAGAAACAATAGTTGACTACATGCATGGATTTGTAGAACTATTGTGTTATATATTTTAAAAGAGAAACATGGATTGGTGTGAAACAAAGAATAAGTATTATGTTAGATCTTTGAACGTAAAACAAGTAATTAATTGCAATGAATGCACTAGCTTTCCTTTGTAAAATACATAGATGCACATGCAAGAAATAATGACTAACACATTAGTTTTGTTTTAGAGAAAGACATGTTTTTGTGCATACACTACATTTTATAAATAACTCTATCTTGGGAAAGATGCTTTTTCAAAAGGGATTTGAGTTTTCTTGCACAATATCATGTGAGCTTTCCTTAGAAGAGGACATGTTTTTTAATGTATAATAATAATATCTATTGTACTGGAAAGATTACTTAGTTACATGCACAAAAAAGAATCTAAGGGGCTAGCTCTCTTTGAACATGTTTTAATCTAATTACATGCACGGAAAATAAAGATAAGTTTCTAGTATCCTTTAAATGAAATGGATGGTAACAATGATTTCCTTTGGATATGAATGTTTACAATGATTTCCTTCAGATATGAATGTGTGCTCGTGCGAGAATTATCATAGTAACATGATAATTATTTTCAGTTGCTTGATAATTATCCATTTATACATGTATAATGTTTTTAGAAGAAGCATGTTGTGATAATTAATTTACATCTCATGTATGCACATCAATAGATGTTAAAGGATCCCTTTTAAAGGCTAATTGTTGATTGACTACTATTCTATATAATCATGTTACCAAAGCTTGTTGACAATAAATGATGGTTGTTTGTGTCAAAGGCAAATTATGTTTAACATTGTGGTAGATGAAGAACTAACGGTCCATGTTCATGAGTACGAGTTGCAGGATGGTACACTGACGGAGCAATCATGCCACAAGGATGTAGAGAGTGGTGATATGTAGGTAAATGGTTTCAAGACAACTGCAATAGCTTTTGGCTAGGTATGTGGTATTACAATGATATTTCATTGTAATATTTTATGACAATGGATAAGGGATGGAATCCCTTGTAAGCCATTGAGTGAGCAATGGACACCCTCACGAGTGTTTAATAATAAAATTAAACATTTGCTCATTTTCACCCTATGGGGTTTCTAGTGTATATCAATGTTAAATGATGGAATTAATTATTATGTGAGTTTGATGATGTTGATTCCTTATCTGATGTGATAACCATAATTTCATGTATGTGATTAATTCACTTGGTTAAGGGAATCATGAAATGGATGCAAGGTTCATTAGACAATTTATGTTAATATACTACAATAGAACTACAACAGTGATTGTTAATGGTTATGTAATGTATTGTCTTCTATTGAAAGTTACTTTATGTAATAATGAACATTCTATCTAATGGTTAATGCAGAATGTGGAGTAGTGATTTGGATAAATACTTTTGGGTAATTGGTGTAAAAAATTCTAACTCCTTGCATTTTCATGTGAGGTTATCGGGGTATGTTACAAATGGTATCAAAGCTAAAGGTTATATCACTGACACCTTTGGGAATTTTTAAGTAGAAAGGAAGTCGAGGTATACTACTAGTAAGCATCAACTTAGGTATAAGTCTAACAATATACATATTTGTTTATGAAGTATACTGCTTTTGACATGATATGTGTGATTCATGTTTATAACTAGACTAAGTAGTAAGTAATAAATTTTGTTGCAAAAATATGTTCACGACATTTGAATCCTAATGAGGATAAAAAAGAATAAAACCTTTGTCACACTTATGAAAAACCGTGAACACTCACTAAGGAAAGTGACATTTAACTACCAACATTTCCAAATATGGAAATATTAACGAGACATTTAATGAGCATGGCTTTTGATGAGTGAATGCATGAATGTAAAATATGGGGAACATCCTTCAATAAGATGATACTTTTAATGAGTGAATGCATGATTGTTAAATGTGGGGAACATCCTTGAATAGGACGACAAATTGTTTTAAAACGTCATTAGAAGAACCCCTTTATATATTGAAAATAAACAATGAGTTAAGTAGTGAGACTTGATTGTAATTACTAATTGTTGATTAAGGTTTTCCATGGTTGCATTAAGATAGCTGGTAGTTGTGATTGGTTAGTGTTGCATGACTAACTAATAAAAAATATATGCATGAATTGAATTTGATTTAAGCTTATTACAATTCGTAAACAAGTGATTATGGTAGTTACTTCATGTATCGATTTGTTAATGACAATACACTATCGAAACTGGAAATGATTTAGAATGTGAATACTTTTTAAATAATCCATATTTATGACTAACGTTGTTCATGGGATTAAGTAGTGGTAGCTTAATGGCCACAAGAAATCCTCTCAATGTAAAATCACATTGCAACCGTAAATGAGAAAGTATAATGTTATATGATATGCATGATTGTGTTAATTGGAAAATCATAATGAATACGGTATGTATGTTTCTTGTCAATCTAGATATTGTGGATCCATGTGGAGGGTTAAGTATAAATCCATGGTGTACATGAATGTTTATTTTGTTAATGCTAATGTTCATATGGTTCATTATGTAAATTATTATCGAAAAGAGTGCTAAAAGGTGAATTTAATATGACAGACAGTTGTTGACAATTGTGAAAGGTGATAAGGCCTTGCGTTGATGGCAGTTGCTTGCTCGGAGGGGTTGATGGAACTTTCCTAGCTGGATTTCCTCTCCTTGGAGACAAATGATCTCAGTAAGGAAAAAGAGTTGGCCAATATGGTGAAGAGGGTAAAAAGGCTAAGGAAACTCTGTTGATTTGGAGCTTGTTGGAGGAGGCCCAAAATTCCTTGTAGATGGGACATTGTTAAAGGAATAGGTAGGATGATGCCCAAGGAATCCTATATTGGATCCTATGTGGTCATTGGAATTCTTGAGCTGGTTAGCTAGTGGAATTCCATGTTAGACCTAGTAAGGTCTCTATCAACGAAACTGCTTGGATGTGAAAATGACTCCATTTGGTTGTGGAAACTAGTTCCCATGGGCTGGGAAGATAATTATTTTGCCATTATGGTTCTCGTAGGAGAACACATTAATTAATTAGTTATGTGTGTTTTAAAAATGAGTTTTATATAGTTGTGTTAAATATGTTAAGCAAATTTAACACGAAAGGAGCTTAGTGATTAGTGAGGAGTTATTGGAATTTTAGTTCCTTTATTGTATTACGAACCTTGTGAATGCCTTAGTAGGGGCAGACAATTTTCACTTGGTGCAGTTATTGACTATTTTAATGATTAGAGAGCTAGGTGCTCTTTCGGTACTTTTATAAGTACTATGTGGCTGTGTTTAGTGGGAGCTAAGACAATGTGCATACGGTACACTGATTTATCATTTTGATGGTTAGAGTGTTAGTGCTCTCTAAGTACTTGTAAAAGTACGGTGATTTAAATATCACCTAACATTGCATAATTGATTGGTAGTTAAAAGTGTTTCATTTTATTGAAAATTGTGTGACTAATTTGATCAAATTCGTTAGTGATATATTATAAGGTACTCGCCATGAAGTGCATATGGGCTGTCAAACCATTCTTAGAGAATTTTCCTGAAAGGGACCAAGACTTCCAGCAGTAATTGGTAGGTAATGGTAACTTGGTATAGAGATTTTGTTTTGTGTCTATGAAGTTGAGTAATGATCCAGTGATGAAAACTAGAAATTGAAATTGTTGTAGCTATAAATGCTCATGAGTATTGATAAAATACTATTAAATGATAATTTTTGGTGTTTCTAGATAAGTGTCATATGTAAAAGTTAATGATGAACATTGAGGACGATGTTCTCTTTAAGGGGGCGAGTATGTAATATACCCAACCATTCTACGTGACATCTAATTAACATAACTTAAATTAAAAAAAAATCGGTAGAAATCACATGACATAATTTTTTGGCCGATGCTTTGCGAACCAACATAAATTAAATTATTAACATACTTCCAATTTTTTCATGCCAAGAACCTGTCACTCTTTTGAAAACAGTTTGGAACTACCATGAATCAAGAATTTGTTATGGAATGAAAAACATGACTACGACACAGTAATGTTAAGGAATAAAAAAGAAAATAAATAGGAAAATCAATGCTATGAATAAAAGGAAGTTTGAGTTTTGGTGTCGGGGGGAGACTCGATAGAAGAGCCCATTATGATGGGGGTATAACTCTCACTAGAAAGGTAAAGTTTTATGAGTCACATCTTCCGAGGGAGAAGAAGTGCAGGTCATGGAAGAAGTGCAAGTCATTCTCAAAGTAGAGGGATTGTTCAGCATTCCAGAGTTGGACGATGAAATGTTAGAAATATCTCGACTTTGAAGGTCGAATGGAGTTCATACCAAGTTTGAATCTTGTGCTCAGCACTATAATAACATTTTCTTAATGGAAGAAAAATAATTCCAGGGAATGGATTGGACTAGTTGAGATAAACTCTTCATCATTTTAGTCTTTCTTTTTAAAAAAGGGCTAAAATAACCAACTCAAACAGGCTCAATTCGGTTGTGAAAGAGAGTCAGTTTTGGGGGCTCATCAGTGGTGGAAGTAAAGATAAGTAATTAAACTTAAACTTTTTTTTGAAGTATTGCATACACTTCTTCCATGTGGAAACGTTAAACTTTTCTTTAAAGTATTCCATATGTTTTTTGTATGTGGAAATGGTAAGATTTAAGGCTCTCATCTGGAAAATAAGATTGTATATAAATATTTGTTTTGGTAAAAAAACATTGCTCTTGATATTTTCATAAAGATAAGTAACTTGGTAAAGAAAAACTTTACATCAGAAAGACCAAGAAGTCAAGATAAAAAAATCTAGGAAGCAACTTGGTAAAGAAAATCTTTACATGAGAAAGACAAAGAAGTCAAGATAAAAAAAATCTAGGATGGATTCTAGAAACTCATTTTCTCACCATGAAAAATGAGACGAGTAATAAATATTGTGGTGTTCTTGGAAAAAAATCACAATGGTTTTGTGCTTCGTCATGGCAAAATATTTGCATGGTGTTGGTAAAGATTAGTTATTTAATAAATCCATGCAAAAGATTCACATGGATTTTCATGTGTAAGAGAGTTCGTTTGAAAATATAATAGCCTATGCATAGATTAAATGCACATAGATAATATAAGTCATAGGAATCTTCTTTGGAAGGAATATGGTTTTCTTGGGATTGAAAAACAAATCAATTGTGTTAATTCCTTTGCAATAGTTTGCAAAAGTTACTTGTTTTGGTGGGTAAAATGACAAATGATTTGTGTGTTGTATATTAGTTTGATTTAATTGCATTGTTTAATGCATCAAATGTTGATATTTTTCTAGTTAAAAGATAGTTAAGCTATGTTGGTTCTTGTGCTTTCTTGAGAAAATAATGCATCTGTAGAATTATAGAAACAATAGTTGACTACATGCATGGATTTGTAGAACTATGGTGTTATATCTTTTAAAAGATAAACATGGGTTGGTGTGAATAAAATAATATGTATTATGTTAGACCTTTGAAAGTAAAACAAGTACTTACTTGCAATGAATGCACTATCTTTCCTTTGTAAAATACATAGATGCACATGCAAGAAATAATGACTAGCACATTAGTTTTGTTTTATAGAAACACATGTCTTTGTGCATACACTATATTTTATAAATAACTCTATCTTGGGAAATATTCCTTTTGAAAAGGGATTTGCATTTGCAGGCACAATATCATGTTAAATTTCCCTTAGAAGGGAACATGCATTTTTATGTATAATAATAATATCTATTGTATTGGAAAGATTACTTAGTCACATGCACAAAGAAGAAGGTAAGGGGTTAGCTCTCTTTGAACATGTTTTAATCTAATTACATGCACAAAAAATAAAGATAAGTTGCTAGTATGCTTTAAGTGAAATGGATGGTTACAATGATTTCGTTGGGATATGAATGTGTGCTCGTACGAGAATTATCATAGTAATGTGATAATTGTTTTCACATGCTAGATAATTATCTTTTTAAACATGTACAATGTTGTTAAAAGAAGCATATTGTAATATCTTATTTACTTCTCATGTATGCACATGAATAGATGTTAAAGGAACACTTTTAAAGGGTAATTGTTGATTGACTACTATTCTATCTAATCATGTTACCAAAGCTTGTTGATGACAACAATGATAGTAAATGATGGTTGTTTGTGCCAAAGACAAATTATGTTTAACATTGTGGTAGATAAAGAACTAACTGCACATGTTCATGAGTACGAGTTCCAGGATGGTACACTAATGGAGCAATCATGCCACAAGGATGCAGAGAGTGGTGATATGTAGGTAAATGGTTTCATGACAATTGTAATAGCTTTTAGCTAGGTATGTGGTATTTAATGATGTTTCATTGTAATATTTTATAATAATGGATAAGGGATGGAATCTCTTATAAGCCATTAATTGAGAGGTGAATACCCTCATCAGCGTTTAATAATAAAATTAAACATTTTCTCATTTTCACCCTACGAGATTTCCAGACTATATCGATGTTCAATGATATGATTGATTATTGTGTGAGTTTGATGATGTTGCTTCCTTATCTGATGTGATAACCATAATTTCAAATATGTGATTAATTAATCTGGTTAAGGGAATCATGAAATGGATGCAAGGTTCATCAAACAATTTATGTTAATATAGTACAACAAAACTACAAGAATGATTGTTATTGGTTATGCAAATTATTGTCTTCTATTGAAAGTTACTTTATGTACTAATGAACATTCTATCTAATGGTTAATGAGGAATGTGGAGTAGTGATTTGGATAACTACTTGTGGGTAATTTGTGTAAAAAATCCTAACCCCCTACATTCTCATGTGAGGTTACTGGGATATGTTACACATGCCTTCTTCAAGGTTAAATATTGCAATCAATATAGCTTGATTACAATGCTCAAATTGGAATCTTTCAACCAAATATTCATGAGTAAAATTGGAGATTTCAACCTAATTAAAGTAAACTACAATGCCCAGCTTTCATCAATCTAGAATGTCCCTATTAACATCAATGTCAATCTTAATATTTATATATTAAGTTTATAAAATTCTTTGCTAATATCCTCATAGTTGTTCCTCGTATTTTACATGAGACTCATAGTTGTTCCTTGTATTTTACATGAGACTATTAGATCTCTATTGTAAACTTGTGTCATAGTCCATGTGCTCATAATCTATTAAAAAATACTTTTGATCTCACTAAATATTAAATACAAAATCCCAAAATTTTCATTTTAACCCCTCTAAGGCATATTCTAATAAATAATCTTTATTTATTGAAAGATATCTTCTATGTTTAAAAGATATCCACACTTTTAATAAATATCTCTTTTTATATCCACTAATACCTATAAACTATTTTACCCACATTCTCTGCCTTTTTCTTATAATTTACCTTATATTAACCTTATTTTTATAATTTTAAAAATCTGAATACAAAATATTAATTAATAAAATAAAATCTCTAACCACAAAAGGAAGTTACTATTAAACAATTTTAATAGCAACATGACTATGCCATGTTATTGACCCTTCTAACCATGTGTTTTACCCACATTCTCCACTTTTTTCTTATAATTTACCTTATATTAACCTTATTTTTCTAATTTTTAAAATCTGAATACAAAATATTAATTAATAAAATAAAATCCCTAACCACAAAACGAAGTTACTACTAAATAGTTCTAATAGCAACATGCCTATCCCATGTTATTGACGACCCTTCTAAGCATGTGTTTGCAAGGCTTATTACATATATTGTAAAGTTAAAAGTGAAGGAAAGAGTTTAAGAGTAATAAAAATACGTAAACATTGAATTAGTTATATAAAATCTAAATATTTGTGATCAAATATTTT
>APFE030040499.1:0-24171 GCA_000404065.3 Pinus taeda | reverse complement strand
AAAATTCCGTGACTTTCATTTCCACTTAATATTAAGTTTTGAGTTCAATCCTGCTTTATTTTTGAAGAATATAATTTATTAGGAATCATAATATTTAAATTGATTGTGCAAAATTGAAAGAATAAAGAATAATATATTTTATACTATTAAAATTTTAAATATTTTAATTCAATTTAAATTGATATGCTGACTCTTCCTACGGAGGGTCAGTATATTGAAATATATTGGAATGGAGGTAATGGGACGAATAACAAAGCTGAGGTTATGGCGCTGGTAGGTTTGCTCACAATTTGTGACTTTCTCAACATCCAAAATCTGCGTATATATGGGGATTCAAAGGTGATAATTGATCATGTACAGTCTATACACATCATAAAAACTCTCAATCTTTTGGGATGGTTAAATATGATAGAATCCATAAGGAAATTCAGGAAGGATTATTCTATAGATCACATTGACAAGGAACAAAACAGTGTGGTTGATGCACTATCTAAAAAGGGTCTTGCCTCTCAATATGATGTTTGGATGATGAATATAACCGTGGACAACAAATCTCACCATATTCAGTTGTTTAATATGCCGGGTACATAACTCTGTCATTCCTTGGCACCAATTTGGTACGTACTAGGTCCCCTTTTCCTATGAATTTGCTTTTTTGGTTGCTTCTCCATCTTTTCGGTCTTGTTTCTCTGCTAATACTTCTTACAGCCTACAAATGATATTGAATTTTTAGATGAGGATTTGTGGTTAGGGGCTATGTTAATGCCACCCACTAATATTTTGCTAAGTCAAAAATCTGCAAATCTATGTGAATATCAAAATAAGGATATGTGAATATCAAAATAGGGATATGATGTACTGTTATTTTCTCATAATAAATTAATAAATATACAACTTTTTTCATGCTGGAAAAAAATTACTTCCCAATATATAACACAGGTGTCAAGACGGACCAAAAGGTATAAAACTTCTGCATAGTTTTTTTAATAATATTTGTTTACAGGCTGTGCCCACAACACTGCAAACGGTACAATCCGATGCATGATTACTAATAGGATACTTAAAAAAAAAAAAAAAAATCTTGGTAATGTTAACTAAATTAAAGTTCGAATACTTAATACCTACCACCCGTGGGATAATAATAAAATTTTGAAATACACATAAATCTTGTTAGATGTTCCTCTCCAACATCATTTACATTTTAATCTTAAACGCCTCAAAAGAGGTGCAAACTCTTTAATATTAAAGAAAAATAACATAACATAAATATGAAACAAACCGTATATGAAGAATAACAACCACATTCTTTTAATGTGTTTGAGAAACAATGATACATGCCCATCATATTAAGAGAGAAAAAATTGCAAAACAGTTTGACAATGTGCCAATTGGCATTGGAACATAAATATAAATCGTAGCAGCGAACTTCATTCATTTATATATTAAATTTATCTCAATGATAACTTGTGATTATTCTAGTTGTGACAGTAGAGAAAAATAAAAATTCTCAAACAGTTCAACCAGCCAGAGCTCCGTCTGGGGAAGCAACCACATCACCTTTGTTGAAGAATATTGGATCAAAATGGCTTTAAAATGCTAGTAAAGAATGTTAATTGAAAGATTAGGTAAAAAATGAGATTCAAGTTAAAATAAGAACATATAAAAATTAATTAAATCAATAAATAAATAAAGTTGAAGTTTAAATTTTAATTAACAAGGGAATTTAAATTTAACATATAAGAATGAATTTCAAACTTAATCTCGGGATCAACATTAAGAGGAAGGGTGCGAATCAAAGGTGAGAGCATGGGAGAGACGCAACGGCCAGAGTAGCCAGTGCAAGTAGAGTTAGACTCGAATGGAGAATGGCATGGGGGGGAGCCTGGCTCTCTTCTACAAAGAGGCAGTGTCCAGCAGAAGTAAATCACCAGCTGGAACCAGTAAAGGCGGTATGAACTTCAAAAATAGGGTAAATGAAAAGGAAACCGATGGGACTAGAACAAAATAGGACAACAACACAAAGGACAAAGAGGAAGAAGACAAAAGTTTGGGTTCAAGAGATAGAAAACAGAAAGGACCCTACAAACCAAAAGCAAAAAATCACTCCTCGAGTAATATTAATTGATCCTACTCTGCAGGAGCACAGGGAACATATGGGAACCTACGCCATTATCTGTAAATTCATGGGACTATGGCCCACTGAAAAGGCTTTACAAATGTGGATCAAGTATCATTGGAAGCCCAAAGGAAGCATTGACCTACATCTAGGGTCAAAAGGATTCTTCATAGTAGTGTTCTCCAATATCGAAGATAAAGACAGAATATTGGAGGGAGGACCTTATTTTTTTGTTGCAGCAGGTCTCTATATGAGACCTTGAAGAATGAAATTTGTCCCAGAGAGGGTGACTTTCTCTTCAGTTCCTGTGTGGGTAAGGCTCTACTCTCTATCTCTTGACTATTGGCAAACTGAATCGTTGGCTGCCATTGGTAATAAACTAGGACGCTATGTGAAAGCTTCTGAAGCCACAAGAAGAGGAAAATATACCTCCTTTGCTAGGATATGTGTGGAAATGGATCTATCAGGAGCACTTCCGGATGAAGTCATCTTGGAAGTTTTTGATGAGGAGTGGGTGCAGACGGTAGACTACGAACATATCCCCTTCAGATGCCGAAGATGTCATGAACATGGGCATTTATTAAGAGACTACCCTCTTAGCAAAGAAGATAACAAAGATAAACTGAATGCAACGAAGGACACTGAAATATTCTAGAAAGTGGCTATGATGTACTGTTATTTTCTCATAATAAATTAATAAATATACAACTTTTTTCATGCTGGAAAAAAATTACTTCCCAATATATAACACAGGTGTCAAGACAGACCAGAGGGTATAAAACTTCTGCATAGCTTTTTTTAATAATATTTGTTTACAGGTTGTGCCCACAACACTGCAAACGGTACAATCCGATATGTTAATGGACGGTGAAGCATGATTACTAATAGGATACTTAAAAAAATATAAAATAAAAAAAAAAATTCTTGGTAATGTTAACTAAATTAAAGTTTGAATACTTAATACCTGCCACCCATCGGATAATAATAAAATTTTGAAATACACATAAATATTGTTAGATGTTCCTCTCCAACATCATTTACATTTTAATCTTAAACGCCTCAAAAGAGGTGCAAACTCTTTAATATTAAAGAAAAATAACATAACATAAATATGAAACAAATCGTATATGAAGAACAACAACCACATTCCTTTAATGTGTTTGAGAAACAATGATACATGCCCATCATATTAAGAGAGAAAAAATTACAAAACAGTTTGACAATGTGCCAATTGGCATTGGAACATAAATATAAATCGTAGCAGAGAACTTCATTCATTTATATATCAAATTTATCTCAATGATAACTTGTGATTATTCTAGTTGTGACAGTAGAGAAAAATAAAAATTCTCAAACAGTTCAACCAGCCAAAGCTCCGTCTGGGGAAGCAACCACATCACCTTTGTTGAAGAATATTGGATCAAAATGGCTTTAAAATGCTAGTAAAGAATGTTAATTGAAAGATTAGGTAAAAAATGAGATTCAATTTAAAATAAGAACATATGAAAATTAATTAAATCAATAAATAAATAAAATTGAAGTTTAAATTTTAATTAACAAGGGAATTTAAATTTAACATATAAGAATGAATTTCAAACTTAATCTCGGGATCAACATTAAGAGGAAGGGTGTGAATCGAAGGTGAGAGCATGCGAGAGACGCAACGACTAGAGTAGCCAGTGCAAGTAGAGTTAGACTCGAATGGAGAATGGCATGGGGGGAGCCTGGCTCCCTTCTACAAAGAGGCAGTGTTCAACAAAAGTAAATCACTAGCTGGAACCAGTAAAGGTGGTATGAACTTCAAAAACAGGGTAAATGAAAAGGAAACAGATGGGACTAGAACAAAAGAGGACAACAACACAAAGGACAAAGAGGAAGAAGACAAAAGTTTGGGTTCAAGAGATAGAAAACAGAAAGGACCCTACAAACCAAAAGCAAAAATCACTCCTCGAGTAATATTAATTGATCCTACTTTGCAGGAGCACAGGGAACATATGGGAACCTACGCCATTATCTATAAATTCATGGGACTATGGCCCACTGAAAAGGCTTTACAAACGTGGATCAAGTATCATTGGAAGCCCAAAGGAAGCATTGACCTACATCTAGGGTCAAAAGGATTCTTCATAGTAGTGTTCTCCAATATCGAAGATAAAGACATAATATTCGAGGGAGGACCTTATTTTTTTGCTGCAGCAGGTCTCTATATGAGACCTTGGAGAATGAAATTTGTCCCAGAGAGGGAGACTTTCTCTTCAGTTCCTGTGTGGGTAAGGCTCTACTCTCTATCTCTTGACTATTGGCAAACTGAATCGTTGGTTGCCATTGGTAATAAACTAGGACGCTATGTTAAAGCTTCTGAAGCCACAAGAAGAGGAAAATATACCTCCTTTGCTAGGATATGTGTGGAAATGGATCTATCAGGAGCACTTCCGGACGAAGTCATCTTAGAAGTTTTTGATGAGGAGTGGGTGCAGACGGTGTACTACGAACATATCCCCTTCAGATGTCGAAGATGTCATGAACATGGGTATTTATTAAGAGACTACCCTCTTAGCAAAGAAGATAACAAAGATAAACTGAATGCAATGAAGGACACTGAAATCTTCCAAAAAGTGGCTATGATGTATTGTTATTTTCTCATAATAGATTAATAAATATACAACTCTTTTCATGCTGGAAAAAAATTACTTCCCAATATATAACACAGGTGTCAAGACGGACCAGAGGGTATAAAAATTCTGCATAGCTTTTTTTAATAATATTTGTATACAGGCTGTGCCCACAACACTGCAAACGGTACAATCCGATATGTTAATGGACGCTGAAGCATGATTACTAATAGGATACTTAAAAAAATAAAGAAAAATAAAAATTTCTTGGTAATGTTAACTAAATTAAAGTTCGAATACTTAATACCTGCCACCCGTGGGATAATAATAAAATTTTGAAATACGCATAAATATTGTTAGATGTTCCTCTCCAACATCATTTACATTTTAATCTTAAACGCCTCAAAAGAGGTGCAAACTCTTTAATATTAAAGAAAAATAACATAACATAAATATGAAACAAACCGTATATGAATAATAACAACCACATTCTTTTAATGTGTTTGAGAAACAATGATACATGCCCATCATATTAAGAGAGAAAAAATTGCAAAACAGTTTGACAATGTGCCAATTGGCATTGGAACATAAATATAAATCGTAGCAATGAACTTCATTCATTTATATATTAAATTTATCTCAATGATAACTTGTGATTATTCTAGTTGTGACAGTAGAGAAAAATAAAAATTCTCAAACAGTTCAAGCCAGAGCTCCGTCTGGGGAAGTAACCACATCACCTTTGTTGAAGAATATTGGATCAAAATGGGTTTAAAATGCTAGTAAAGAATGTTAATTGAAAGATTCGGTAAAAAATGAGATTCAAGTTAAAATAAGAACATATGAAAATTAATTAAATCAATAAATAAATAAAATTGAAGTTTAAATTTTAATTAACAAGGGAATTGAAATTTAACATATAAGAACGAATTTCAAACTTAATCTCGGAATCAACATTAAGAGGAAGGGTGTGAATCGAAGCTGAGAGCATGGGAAAGACGCAACGACCAGAGTAGCCAGTGCAAGTAGTGTTAGACTCGAATGGAGAATGGCATGGAGGGCGAGCTCGGCTCCCTTCTACAAAGAGGCAGTGTCCAGCAGAAGTAAATCACCAGCTGGAACCAGTAAAGGTGGTATGAACTTCAAAAACAGGGTAAATGAAAAGGAAACAGATGGGACTAGAACAAAAGAGGACTACAACACAAAGGACAAAGAGGAAGAAGACAAAAGTTTGGCTTCAAGAGATAGAAAACAGAAAGGACCCTACAAACCAAAAGCAAAAATCACTCCTCGAGTAATATTAATTGATCCTACTCTGCAGGAGCACATGGAACATATGGGAACCTACGCCATTATCTGTAAATTCATGGGACTATGGCCCACTGAAAAGGCTTTACAAACTTGGATCAAGTATCATTGGAAGCCCAAAGGAAGCATTGACCTACATCTAGGGTCAAAAGGATTCTTCATAGTAGTGTTCTCCAATATCGAAGATAAAGACAGAATATTCGAGGGAGGACCTTATTTTTTTGCTGCAGCAGGTCTCTATATGAGACCTTGGAGAATGAAATTTGTCCCAGAGAGGGAGACTTTCTCTTCAGCTCCTGTGTGGGTAAGGCTCTACTCTCTATCTCTTGACTGTTGGCAAATTGAATCGTTGGCTGCCATTGGTAATAAACTAGGACGCTATGTTAAAGCTTCTGTTGCCACAAGAAGAGGAAAATATACCTCCTTTGCTAGGATATGTGTGGAAATGGATCTATCAGGAGCACTTCCGGACGAAGTCATCTTGGAAGTTTTTGATGAGGAGTGGGTGTAGATGGTAGACTACGAACATATCCCCTTCAGATGCCGAAGATGTCATGAACATGGGCATTTATTAAGAGACTACCCTCTTAGCAAAGAAGATAACAAAGATAAACTGAATGCAACGAAGGACACTGAAATATTCTAGAAAGTGGCTATGATGTACTGTTATTTTCTCATAATAAATTAATAAATATACAACTTTTTTCATGCTGGAAAAAAATTACTTCCCAATATATAACACAGGTGTCAAGACAGACCAGAGGGTATAAAACTTCTGCATAGCTTTTTTTAATAATATTTGTTTACAGGTTGTGCCCACAACACTGCAAACGGTACAATCCGATATGTTAATGGACGGTGAAGCATGATTACTAATAGGATACTTAAAAAAATATAAAATAAAAAAAAAAATTCTTGGTAATGTTAACTAAATTAAAGTTTGAATACTTAATACCTGCCACCCATCGGATAATAATAAAATTTTGAAATACACATAAATATTGTTAGATGTTCCTCTCCAACATCATTTACATTTTAATCTTAAACGCCTCAAAAGAGGTGCAAACTCTTTAATATTAAAGAAAAATAACATAACATAAATATGAAACAAATCGTATATGAAGAACAACAACCACATTCCTTTAATGTGTTTGAGAAACAATGATACATGCCCATCATATTAAGAGAGAAAAAATTACAAAACAGTTTGACAATGTGCCAATTGGCATTGGAACATAAATATAAATCGTAGCAGAGAACTTCATTCATTCATATATTAAATTTATCTCAATAATAACTTGTGATTATTCTAGTTGTGATAGTAGAGAAAAATAAAAATTCTCAAATAGTTCAACCAGCCAAAGCTCCGTCTGGGGAAGCAACCACATCACCTTTGATGAAGAATATTCGATCAAAATGGCTTTAAAATGCTAGTAAAGAATGTTAATTGAAAGATTAGGTAAAAGATGAGATTCAAGTTAAAATAAGAACATATGAAAATTAATTACATCACTAAATAAATAAAATTGAAGTTTAAATTTTAATTAACAAGGGAATTTAAATTTAACATATAAGAATGAATTTCAAAATCTCGGGATCAACATTAAGAGGAAGGGTGCGAATCGAAGGTGAGAGCATGGGAGAGACGCAACGGCTAGAGTAGCCAGGGCGAGTAGAGTTAGATTCGAATGGAGAATGGCATGAGCGGGGAGCTCGGCTCCCTTCTACAAAGAGGCAGTGTCCAGCAGAAGTAAATCACCAGCTGGAACCAGTAAAGGCGGTATGAACTTCATAAACAGGGTAAACGAAAAGGAAACAGATGGGACTAGAACAAAAGAGGACAACAGCACAAAGGACAAAGAGGAAGAAGACAAAAGTTTGGGTTCAAGAGATAGAAAACAGAAAGGACCCTACAAACCAAAAGCAAAAATCACTCCTCGAGTAATATTAAATGATCCTACTCTGCAGGAGCACAGGGAACATATAGGAACCTACGCCATTATCTGTAAATTCATGGGACTATGGCCCACTGAAAAGGCTTTACAAACGTGGATCAAGTATCATTGGAAGCCCAAAGGAAGCATTGACCTACATCTAGGGTCAAAAGGATTCTTCATAGTAGTGTTCTCCAATATCAAAGATAAAGACAGAATATTTGAGGGAGGACCTTATTTTTTTGCTGCAGCAGGTCTCTATATGAGACCTTGGAGAATGAAATTCTTCCGAGAGAGGGAGACTTTCTCTTCAGTTCTTGTGCGGGTAAGGCTCTACTCTCTATCTCTTGACTATTGGCAAACTGAATCGTTGGCTGCCATTGGTAATAAACTAGGACGCTATGTTAAAGCTTCTGAAGCCACAAGAAGAGGAAAATATACCTCCTTTGCTAGGATATGTGTGGGAATGGATCTATCAGGAGCACTTCTGGACGAAGTCATCTTGGAAGTTTTTGATGAGGAGTGGGTGCAGACGGTAGACTATGAACATATCCCCTTTCGATGCCAAAGATGTCATGAACATGGGCATTTATTAAGAGACTACCCTCTTAGCAAAGAAGATAACAAAGATAAACTGAATGCAACGAAGGACACTGAAAGCTTCCAGAAAGTGGCTAGCAGAGGAAGGGGGGAAAAGGGACCAAAGAAAAATCATACTGAGGGGCAAAAGCGTAGTCAAAATAAGTTTCAAGTGTTAGAAGAGCCTGAAGAAATCACAAGAGAGATTCAATATTAGGAGCAAATGCTAAAGAAAAAGGAAAAAAAGAGGACATAAATCATTCTTCAGGCATTGACTCTCAAAAAGAAGCCATGAGAAGTGAAACAAAAATGGAAATGGACCAGGAAATGACCCAAAGCGAAACAGATTTGGAAGAACACGAACTACAAGATATCCTTGACAAGGAAAACTTGGATCTGGAAAGATTCCTGATGCAAGGAACCAAAGAAGGAATAGATTCTCTGCCTCAAGAAAAATGCAATAGAATACATCAGCTATTCTTATGGAAGACTCAGGAATGAGGACAAGAGAAAGGTACAAACATCCACAAACAGGAGCATAGAGGCGTGAAAACAATGAGAGTAAATCCAGGATTAGCCACCAGAAATCCAGGTAAGAAGAGAGGCAGAAAAAAGAAAAATGAACTCCTGATGGAGTGTGGAAAGCTAATGATAGATTCAGGTAAGATGAAAGATCTAACCAGTTACTCCTTTACAAATCTTTAATTATGAAGTTCATTTCATGGAATATCAGAGGTGTAGGTAGTAAAAGAAAATGAGAATGCTAAGTAATAGAATGAAACTAGCAATGTCGAACATGATCTTCATTCAAGAAACAAAATGTTCCATTGAGAAAATAAAACAAATCCATAACAAATGGCTCAACAAATTTGAGTTTCTAGAAGTCAAAGCAGAGAACACAGCGAGAGGCATTCTCACTCTTTGGAACCCCCAAAAAGTCAACATTGTAGATGTGGAGGCAACAAGAAATTACTTATCAGCTATCATTCAACCAATGGGGATGTCTGAGACCTTCTTGGTTACGAATGTCTATGGTCCTCAGAGAATTGACGAGAAGCTTAGATTTCTGAACTCCCTCGCAGATCTCAGAAGCAGACATGAAGAAATCCCTTGGGTCATTGGGGGAGACTTTAACATGATTAAATCTCTTTCGGAAAAAAAAGGAGGCACCAGAATCCTCAGTAGAGATTTAGTAGGATTCCATTCTTTCACAGAAGACACGAATATGGTTGACTCTGAAAAACAAAAGTGAGCAAGCTGAAAAACTCAACCTTGTTTGGGAGAATTTATGCAAACAGGAGGAAATCATTTGGAGACAAAAGTCAAGAATCCAATGGCTCAAAGAAGGTGAACGAAACACTAGTTTTTTCCACCATTCCACCATAGCCAATAGAACGCACAATAGAATCTCCTCAATTTTGAATGAAGCTGGGGAGCTTCAGACCTCTCACAAGAATATTGAAGGGGTGATGGTTCAATATTTCAGAGGCATCAAAAATGAAAATAATCGAGACAGAGACCAATACATCAAGGAAATTATAAAGAATATTCCCAGGATGGTGTCTAGAGAAGATAACTTTAATCTGAACAAACCAATAACTGAAGCAGAAGTCAGTATGGTTATTAAAGATATGTAGAATGGCAAAGCTCCAGGTCTAGATGGTTTCAATGTTGACTTTTTCAAAGCGTGTTGGAATGTTGTCAAACAGGGCATTTTGGAGGTGGTTGAGGACTCCAGAAGAAGTAAATCCATTCTGAAAGTCCTCAACAACTCCTTCATCTCCCTGATCCCCAAACAAGACTTGGCCCTGACTCCTAATAAGTTCAGGCCTATTGCTTTATGCAATGTTGTTTACAAAATTATTTCCAAGGTCTTGGCCAACAGACTCAAACCTCTTCGTCCTTCTTTGATATCTGGGGAACAACCCAGTTATGTTAAAGGAAGGCAAATCCTAGATAATATTATTCAGGCCCACGAGGTTGTTCATTCTCTCACTAGTAAAAGGCAGGCCGGTATGATCATGTAATTAGACATTGCAAAAGCGTATGATAAGGTGAACTGGACTTACATCAAAAAGGTCCTTTCTGCTTTTGGGTTTGATCTTGATTGGATCAGATGGGTTATGGCTATGGTTACTTCACCCAACTTCTCAATTCTGGTGAGTGGCTCGCCCTGAGAGATCTTCATGCCTTCCAGAGGCCTCAAGTAGGGAGATCCTCTCTCTCCCTTTCTTTTTGTCCTCATGATGGAAGGATTGGGCTGAACCATTAAAAAGGCTAAAGTCTTGGGAAAGATCAAGGGCCTTCATTTAACGGAGAACGGCCAAGCCTTGACTCATCAGCAATTTGTGGATGACAGCATGCTGCAGGGCATCCCCACAGTCAAGGAAGCTATAGTGTACAAAAAAATCTTAAATGACTTTGCCTCAGCTTCATGTATGGAAGTCAATCTCTCCAAATCATAAATTTTTTTCTTCAACACTAACATTGCTATTCAAAGGAACATCTCTAGAATTCTGGGCTTCCAAAGGGAGGCCCTCCCCTCTAAATATTTGGGAATCACCCTAACGGATAAACCAATGCACAAAAGTATCTGGGAACCAGTGCTCAACAAGATGCAAGACAAGATCAAAAGATGGACTTACAGAGTGTTGAACCTTGCGGGTAGATTGATTTTAACAAATGCAATTCTTCAATCTATCCCTGTTTTCTTTTTATCAGCCCTGCCAGCTCCCAAAGGAGTCTTACAGCAATTCAGGAACCTTCAGAGAGACTTTCTCTGGGGCAAGGAGGAAACCAGAAAGAAATGGGCCCTTGTTTCTTGGGATAAAATCTGCAAACCCAAAATTCATGGAGGCCTAGGCCTAGACGATCAGGAGATTCTAAGTAGTGTTTTAGGAGCCAAACTCTGGTGGATATGGGTGAAGGAACCAGGGGCGCAATGGGCTAAAACCTAGAAAGAGAAATATGCTAACTCCTGGAAAACGAGTGATCTCATCAGAATGTCAGGGAACATAAAATGCTCTCACATCTGGAATAAATCCTGGGAAAATAGAAGCCTGGTACAAAACAACAGCTTCTGGGAAATCAGAGCAGGAGATTAGGCTCTCTTCTGGGAAGATAAATGGCAACAAGAACCTATGTTGATAAGAGAGGACTTTATGGGCATCAAGCAAGAAATTGATCTCCAAGGACTAATTAAAGTTAGGGACTTCTGGAATCTTCCTCAGGACACTGAGAAATGGAGAAGCTGAAGGACTATAGAATGCAGAGCAGAGGACCCCTTAAAAGCAAAATCAGAAGAACTCATGAACATTTTAGAACAGAGGAAGATCTTGGTTACAGATGGGCAGGATCAGTTAAGATGGGGCCAAAATAAAGAAGCAATCTTCAACATTAAGGAAGCTAAAAGAATTTCTCTTAACCTAGATCCCTGCGTTTTGGCTAAGTCCTAGCAAAAACTTTGGAGCCACCAAGGATGGATGAAGATCAAACTATTTATGTGGTTAGTTTATCACAAGAAAATATTAACTTTGGAAAACATTCAGAAGAGGGAGGTGATGGGGCCTTCTAGATGCCAATTATGTGAGGCTCAAGAAGAGACTATGGAGCATATTCTCAATAGCTGCACCTATACCTCCTAGTTGTGGGATTCTTTCAATATCACTTTTCAACAGACAGACAGAGACAAAGCAGCATTAACAACACCCTGAACGAGTGGAGAAAAAACTTTTCAGAGTATGAGATACTTAATTTAGCCTGGACCTTTACACCAAGCTTCATTATCTGGAATTCTTGGAAAGAAAGGAATAAAAGAATTTTCAAGGATGAAAAAACTACTCCTCTTTGCCTTATGGAATTGATCTTAAAGTAGATAAAGGAGATCGTTTCCACCACAGTGCACAGTTATCCCTCGAATCCTTCCACGACACTTGAATTGAGAACTCTCAAGCAGCTGGGAATGCATGAGATCATCCTCAATTGTCTGAGCAAAAAAGAAAGAATGTTAGAAAAGGAAAAGGAGTTCTGGCATCCTCCACCAAAAGGTTATCTGAAATGGAACATTGATGGGGCTTCAAAAAGCAACCTAGGGATAGCAGGTTATGGGGGTGTGTTAAGAGATGAAGACAAAAAAATAATTTTTACTTTCCACTGTCATTTAGGCCAAGCCACCAACAACATGGCTGAATTAATGGCTTTGGAACAATGTCTAGAGCTTCTTAAACTCAATCAAAACTCAAATGTTCTCATCAAAGTATACTTCGAGATTTCTATAAATGCAGTCAAGAAAATCAGCTATGGAACAACGCCTGAAAGAGTCTCAAAACAATGGAGACTTATACAAGTGTACCAAAGAATCTAAAAACATCTCCAAAGTCTAAGAACGGTTAGCTTCAATCATGTTCAGAGAAAGGCCAACAGACTTGCAGATCTACTGGCCAACCAAGCTGTGGTAAATCCTGCATACAAAATCGAAATGAAATGGCAGGAGATACCTACAAGCAGGCTAAAAGCCCTCTGCGATGCTCAAGCCGTAGAGGACAAAGAAATTTTCGATTGTTGGGCACGAGAGGCATGACATGATTACAGCTCTTTATGCCTGTTCTTTCTCTTTTCGGCTGTCCGAATCCTTGTCATAGGGATTTTTATGCATGGGGATATCTTGCTGAGAAGTAAGGAAACTTGTCTCCTTCATTCCTTGAATGGCGACACAGAGTTTCATTTGCAGTTGAATGGCGATACAGGGTTTCATTTGATGCTACAGAATGGTTCGACGGAAAGCTTTATTGCCAGTTTTAGCAGGATGAAAGGCTGGTCTGCTCCCACAGTGATTTTTCCCCGCTTCTTTTTTTCTAATTCAGAAAACCAGGCAAGAAGTGGTTTTCTTTTGATCGCAAGGCTCAAGAATGGTAAGTGGTTTTGGCCCGTTGAGAGCGATTCCACTCAGCTTTCACCACATGGCAGGGGTAATGCTCTTCATACCACCTTCGATCGCGCCTTAAAGTCCTTGCATCTTGGCTCTCCGATATCTCTTAGCGTCGTCCGTTTCTGCGAGGGAATTCGATGGTCAGATCTCGTCGGACTTGTTTGTGGGATCGCGCGTCTGTTCACTCTTTGCGAGTTAATCACGGGAGGTACTGCGAACTTTGACCTTAGGTCTTCTTGTGGGGCCACGTGTCGGTTCACTCTTTGAAAGTTAACCACGGGATGTATTGCAGATTTTGACCTTGGGTCTTCTTGTTTTCGGGGGGATGATTTGATCGTTAGCTTGTCCTTTAGTTGGTTTGGTGGGTCCCATCCTTGTTAGTTCGATCTCGTTGGTTTCGTAGGCCTTAAGTTTTTCAGGCTTTTTGTACTTATTGTAACTATACTTTTGGGTTATTGAAATAGAAGGAAATTTTCTTGCTTTAGCAAAAAAAAGAAATTCAAACTTAACCTCTAATAATAAAATTCAAGTTTTTATTAGGAATATAATTTAAGTTTAATATTTATGATTAAAGAAAAGATAGATATATTAAGTTGGTAGAGTGGAAATAAAGTTCTAACTTGATATCAAGATAAACTCTATTTGAATATTGCAAAATAAAACATAGTACTAGGTTATCAATGTAATTTTCAATACAAAATAGAACTAATTTTTCCCAATCTAGGCTACCAAAACTTGTATAGGAAGAAATCCAAATTGTGGAGCATCATAGCTCAAAAAGCTCATACAATAATATTCTCTTTACTTTTGGAGATTATTGATAGTGAAATAAATTATAATCGCTCATGCTTTGAATTGAAAGACTAATCTAGATCGAATCAAAGGAAAGAAATGGACTCAAGTACAAACAGTTAATCAAGCATACATTTGGGTTTCACTCGATAGAAAACACGTTCTAATGTCTCTATTCTACTCATATAGGTGAAATGTTAGAATTAATGGAGAAAAATACAATTAGTTTTTTTAAGGATAGGATTGAGACTCTAAGATTAGGTCTCAGATCCTACTATCTAGGGAGTGGTTGAAACCACCCTGATTGTGTGAAAGCCTATATGTACTAGGCTGTTCTCCTGATTGATGTGAGTGCGTGTATGAGTGTTTGTAGACTCTCCAAGTATATCACTTAGAGAGCCATTTAGCTAATAAACTCAGTTTTTATCATGGTATCACAGCTTTAGGGTTGTCAATCCTGTAAGCTGAGTGGAGAGCGCGACTAAGGGAAAATCTTCACAAGTGCGTGAAGGGAAAATCACACTGATCACACTGTACCACTTCGCGTGCTTCCAAATTTGTCAATTGTCGCAGATATGAGGTGTACAGTCGCGAAGACGTTCGCGAGTCTGTGGTGCTAAGACGCGTCGATCCTGAGAAATAAAATCACTGGGTGCAAGCTATCAAGGAATATTACTGTGTCATATTTGATGTTCCTCGATGATGTTGTTTTGATTGAGAATGCAACCATTTAGGAATTGAAGGCATATCATCAGATTTTATCTGATTTTTTGGCGACAATTGGTCTAATTATGAGCAAAGGGAATCACGAGCAAGGCGAACCCAAATAGAAAGGCAACAATATGTCATATGAGTAGAAACAAAATCGGCGAGTCCCGTGCTACTGTTGAAGATTCACATTTAGATTCAGCGAGCAGAGGAATTTTCTCTCTTATTCTTTTTCGATCAGTGAAGCCTACGTGATTTGGGCTTGGATCCCAGAGTGAAAGCCATGGAGGAGGCCGTGATCTCTATTGCGTGAGCCGTGCAGGAGGCCGCAATAATTTCGAATTGAATCCCTGCTCAGATCGAATCATTTCTCCTTTGATTGAATGTTGGAGGGAGTTGTCAGGCCTGCAATCATTTCTGCCTTCCTAGCGACCACACCACTACTATTAAAGGCCAAGGGATTAACTAATCTATTGGCTTTGTCCGCTCTCATTCTTCTCATGCTGGTTTAGCAAGAGATGGGCAGCATGTGATAGGAGCAAGGGTTTAGTTTGTTGTTGTAACCCACAACTGAGGGCTTCTTGAGGATTTAAATCTAGGCAATGCATTGGATTTAAGGTGTGATCTGGGCACCAGATCATCGCTTGTGTAGATCGATGGTTTCAAATAGTAGTGAAAGAGAACCTCAGACTCTCCTGGAGGCCGAACATTTTGAGGCCAGTTGATCATGAATTGGCGGTGCCGCATGGATTCAATTGCTGGTGCCTTCGATTGTTGTAGATTCGTGGTGTTGTGGATCGATAGATCTGCTTCTGGGTGCAAAATAAAAGATTGAAAATCGCCACAGGATCGGAGGAGGGCAGTCGACTGCAGATTGTTGGTGTGTATGCCAAACAGGTTGTGGAGATTCCAAAACCAATTGGGTAAATTTTCTTCTAAGTTATTATATGCCACAATGAAAATGTGAAATTTCTTGCTGATTTGAACCTATCTTCAGAAATATATGTTATCCGAAATAGCTAATTACATATATCAGACTTAGATATTGAGAACTTAGAAATGCAGATTACTTATATGTTGCATTAGGTTGAAAGGAATTTCACAAGGGAAAAGGCTAGTCTTGTCAACCAATGAGATTGGAAATTACATCTAATTCTTCCCACGAGACTTTTCAATTCTAGGACAACAGATTAGGCAATGAACTTATATGTTGCATTAAGCTAAAAGGAATTTCACAAGGGAAAACTCAACCAATGAGATTGGAAACTACATCTAATTCTTCCCACGAGCCTTTTCAATTCCAGAACAACAGATTAGGCAGTGCCCTAGTAAGGTCTATTCTCAGACATTCAGACTACACCAGTGCAACCTAGAACTCAAAGAATCCAATATGTATTAGAATTTCCACTGGCTCTCAGTCTAGCTCAAGAATATCCTACTGGAAGTTTCCTACCTCTATCTCACCTTAATAATGTTCTGTTCAAGGTTTAATTTCTTCTCTCTTTCTCCAAGATGGCTCCAACGTTTTCCTCCTGCCTTCCTTGGCTTCTTTTCCCACTGAGATGTTATATGTTTATGGAGAGAGAAGAAGTAATTGTCCTTTGACTATCTCGTAACTGAAAATTTTCATCCAGGATTTTTTTATGGTGAATTCTAAGACTTGTCATAACCTTTAAAATAATTTTAAATAAAACTTTTTAAAACAATAAAGTTTCACTAATTTTTCGACCCAGTCTTGTATAGTAAAAGTAAATAACAAAATATTTACAATAAATGACGTATTACAATTTTTTTATTTTATTTTTTAACTTTTATTTATTAAAAGAAAAAGCCTATCAAAATATAAATAAAAAAGTAAAGATTACAGAAAGCAAACTGATGTGTATAAATTTAGCTTGCCCATAAATTTAACCATGTAAATAATAAATTTAATTAAGTAGAAAGGTGTTTATATCATCCCGTGTTCTTGTGGAACATCTTACATTGATGAAATGGGGAGGTCCATTAATCAAAAGATTAAGGAGCAAGTTGTTGATATTAAGCACAATAGGACTCACTCTTTAGCCTTAGCAACCACATAGAGAAGACAAAAAATCATATTTGCACATAGAGAAGACAAAAAATCACATTTGCATTGAGGAGGGTGATGTAACCATCGCCCTAAATTTAGGGGAGCCATAGAAATTGAGAAGAATCTTAATAGGGATGATGGCTGGAAGATTAATACTTGTTGGGTTCTTGCCCTTTTCTCCTAGTTTCTTTTCCTTTTCTTGTCGGATTCTTTGGGGATCCTCTGTTATCCGTCTTGTTTCCATTTCTCTCTTTTCATTCCCCTTTCTAATTTTATGGTCTCTTAGTTTCCTTTCCCTTAGGTTAATGTTATTTTGGTATTCCGTTTATATATATATTATTTTTATATTGTTTTAGTTAGAAACATTTTTATTTATTTTTATATAGTTTTAGTTAGAAATACATTTATTTCATTATTTTTCTTTTCTCATCGCTGATCTCCATTCTTCCCGAATTAAATAATAATAAAATATAAATAATAAAAACGGTTTATTTTACAACTATGTTAGTTTTTAATTGGTTATAATCTATTTAATTGATAATATACCTATTAGAATTTATTTATTTTTACCCTTTGACCATTAGTTTGAATTCCCTTAAAATAATATCTACTATTTATTTGACTCTTAGTTTATTTATATTCTTAATTAAACATATAAGTAAAAGAATTTTAAATCAAACTAATTTAAATATTTTAAATTAATTAAAAATGGTTTCTCAATTTAATAATTCAATTTAACAATTACTTGGATATAGTTTCTTCATTCAAATATTTAGGTATTGACATTCATCATGACCTTAACTAGAATTATAGCATTGAGAAAAGAATTATTAGAGGATGAAAAACTTAATATTATGATCTTGAAAATAGTTGTAAGTGGACCCATCATTGGGTTTGGAGTAAAAAAAAGTTCCTCTTTGATACTCTCATCACTCTAGTTGTTTTATATAGTTGTGAGGTTTGTGGTTGCAGTATATCTAGAGAATCATGTAGGAAGATCGAGATGATCCAAAAGTAAAGTAATTTATAACTTACAACCTCAAGATTAAAGGAATTACTCTGTGTTGTTTTATATAGTTGTGAGGTTTGTGGTTGCAGTATATCTAGAGAATCGTGGAGGAAGATAGAGATGATCCAAAAGTAAAGTAATTTATAACTTACAACCTGAAGATTAAAGGAATTACTCCCTATCATATCCTCAGAGATGATCCAAAAGTAAAGTAATTTATAACTTACAACTTGAAGATTAAAGGAATTACTCCCTATCATATCCTCGCTACTATGTTTAAGTATTTGAGGTATAAGAATAAGCTCTACAACATGGAAGCAAAGAAGTTCCCAAAAAATGCTTCTAACTCGTGTCAAAACCCACTCCTCCCACTCAAATAGGGATGGCAAAAGGATGCTTAGTCTTGGCTCGAACATTTGGGAACAAAGGAGGAGATCATCATGGAGAAGAAGGAAAATATTAAAAGTACTATCACTTCTGAATTTAAAGATAAGGAGCTAGAGGGGTAAATGAAGTTAAGATATGATAAGGAAGTGATCAACCCCACTCTTGCTAACCAAAATTATCTTTTTGTCTTGACTAGTGCTAAGGAGAGGATGAAGATAAAAAATAATTCTAATGAGCTTCAGTTAACACCTTGGGATGAAAGAATCTTCCACCTTTGCGATACTAAGAGGGTTGAAGATGAAAAAAAACTATCTCACATGCATTGTCATTTCCAAAACATTTGCCACACTACCAACCTTCTTGGCTTTTTAAGTCCACAAAACTGTATGGTAAACTATATACACATGAATGTAAAACTGAGGATAGGCTGCTCCAAATAAAGCATTTATATTTATAAAAAAAAAATGTTTATTGCAAAATGCTTTAATGATCTCTTCATATATTCATGTCTAATATAATTTTAGAGTATAAGTTAAATACTTTGAAAAAGGTGTAAACTCAGATTACTCAAGAATAACATAATATAAATATCAAATAGACACACCAATCCTAACAGCCAAAACAGCCAAAAATTTAATGCCCAGCTTATACTCACCCGCTGTAACCGGAATACACTTGAATTGAGAGAAAGTAGCACATAAACAAGTAATGCAAATATGGTATGGCAAACTGTGGTTGCTTCTGCCCTCTGTATATATGCTGGCCTCCGCCGCTTCCATGGCAACAACTCATTGAGACATGGGTGTGAATCATTCAAATATTCTGGTTGGAAGAGCCGTAGGAGCTCCTCTTTGGTACTGCAGAACGACAAGTGGACGGTTCAGATTGACGGGCATGTGGAGAAGCGTGCCAGACTTGTGCCCTCTAGATTCTGTGGAGATATTATTATTTTCTTTGCCCTTTGTCTTCTTTTCATTTTAATTGGTGGAATTTCGCTGCCATTTTATAAAATGTGTGGGCCCTGCCGTGTCGGTTTTGTCGATCTACAGAAATGAAAGCCAAATTATTTTGATTTCTTGATGGGTAATAAAATGCAAGTTGTTAATGTGAATTTTTGGAAGTTTTTCTGATGGATTTTCCTTCTAGTCTAATTTTTCTGATGAACTTGAAAACAATTGTAAGTTGATTGATTTTTTGGGTCAGAGTAAAAAAAATTCCTCTTTGATACTCTCGTCACCCCTGTTATTTTATATGGTTGTGAGGTGTGGGGTTGTAGTGTATATAGAGAATCATGTAGGAAGACCAAGTTGATCCAAAAACAATTTATAACCTAAAACTTCAATATTAAAGGAAATATTCCCTACCCTATCCTCTTGAATACTCCCCACCATATCCTCCTGACTAAAGCTAGTCTTTCCCCCATTGAAAGCATGGCTATGTTTTAGTATTTAATATATAAGATGAAGACTTCCAACATGGAAATCAAGAGGTTCCCCAAAATTGCTTCTAACTCTAGCCAAAACCCACACCTCCGACTCAAGTGAGGATGACACAAGGATGCCTAGTCTTAGCTAAACCATTAGGGGATAAAGGAGAAGATCATCTTGAAAAATAAGGATAATATTAAAAATTCTATTATTTCAAAATTTAATGATAAGTTGTGGGATGATGACGAGTTAGAGGGGAAAATGAAGCTAAGGTATTATAAGGAGGTGATAAACCCCACTCTTGCTAACCAGAATTATCTTTTTTGTTTTGACAAGTGTTAAGAAGAAAATGAACATTGTGAAGATAATAATTAATTCTCATGAGCTTCGAAATGAAATTGGGTGTTGGCTTAGGGTCTATGCATGAAGTTGGGTTACAACTTTTGGGAAGCGAGGGCGCGTTTTGGGTGGAAAAATGCAGTTTGATTGAGCTTTCTTAAGTGCTCCGTCGAGCAATTTTTAAACCCTTTATCGAGCTATTTGAGGGCTTAAAGGTTGTTTGATCGAGCATTAAAACAAACCCTCGATCAAGTTGATGTGTAATCCAAGGTTATCTAAGAGTTTGATCGAGCAACGGGCTTGATTGAGCATATTTTTGAAATTTCCCACCAATAGAACCTAGGTGTGAAATTTAAAAAAGTGGTTTCATCGAGCTATGGGCTCGATCAAGCTATATGCTCAATCGATCTTTAGGGATCGATCAACCCTCTATTTTTCATTAAAATATCCGTCTGTGGTCTCCGCAAGCCATTTTTCACAAACCGTGAGGGAAAGTGGAGCTCAACCGAGAATTTGGAAGTTCAACCTAGATGGACAAGCTTAATCCAGCCACCCAACAACCCCACCAATGCCCTAGAAGCTCAAACCAACCACCGTCTAGAGGCCAAGGTAGGTTTCCTATCATTTTTGCCTATTTCAATTAATTTTTCTTGCAAAAAAAACAAAAACCCACCATACAATGCCATACAAAAACCACAAAAAGCAACCTATAAAACCATTAAAAAAAACCATGAAAACTAGAAAGAATACCATTGAAAACCCTTGAAAACCACAAAAAAAACTATAATTTAGGTTTTATTTATTTTCTCGTTCCAAGCATAAGTTTTTAATAAATGCAATGATAGCTTGTTTATTATGAATTTTTTTTTAATGGTAAAAAATTTATTTTCTAATTATTTTAGGTTTTGAAGTTTTTTATTAGAAATTTAGTGAAATACAAATTTTGAATTTTTGTTATTTAAAATGCATTTTAAATTTCAAACAAATTTGACCAAGAATATGCCCAAAAGGAACTCCAAAACATAAAACAAAAAAACTATAACCAATAAATAAGTATATAAATTTCACATGGCATATAACATTATTACGCCATAAGGCGTTCCCTCTGGGAAGAACTCCCTTCCCAGGCCACCTGTACCCTTATGAGCCGTTGATTCTAGTGTTAGACAATTGAAAGAGAGTTTGTCGTCAGATTAAAAATAGTTATTCTGTTACAATTCCTAAGAATATTTTATACGAGGTTTTCCCATATCACACTCATTAGTAACAGATAATAGGAGAGGAATAAGGGTTGAGGTATGTATGTGCGTCCATTTTGCTGTAGACAAGAATTCCTATTCAGTAGTGCAACTCTCATTCAATAGATTGGGTGGGATTCTTTCCTGAAGAGATTTTAGGTTTTTTTTTATTGACTTGGGTGTTCTAATTCGAGTTTGATATTGATACCCATTTCTTCTATTTTTCTGCTTATCTTTGTTAATATTCTGTCACTCATAGTCCTTGTTGGCTGGGAAGTGGTTTTGTAGGGTTGCTTTGGGTGGCATTGATGAAATTCAAGGTGGGTTACGGAACTAGAGGCACGCACTAAGGAGCCCGGTTATGAAGGCCCCTGGCTTGAGGGCATTATACAGATTGCCCAAGGGACCACTCCAACGTGCTTTTTGGGAGTGAATATGGGGATGGGCCTCTTTGGGGGAAAACAAACTATATACGATTTATTAAGGTGGCGCCCACAACGTCAGATGATTGAAAGGGAGTTTGTTGTCGAATTGAAAATAGTTATTCTGTTACAATTACTAATAATATTTTATACGAGGTTTTCCCATATCGCGCTCATTAGTCAGAGATAATAGGAGAGGAATAAGGGTTGAGGTATATATATGTGTCCATTTTGTTGTAGACAAGAATTCCTATTCAGCAGTGCAACTCTGATTCAATAGGATGGGTGGGATTCTTCCTGAAGAGATTTTAGGTTTTTTTTATTTACTTGGGTGTTATAATTGGAGTTTGATATTGATAACGATTTCTTCTATTTTTATGCTTATCTTTGTTAATATTCTGTCACTCATAGTCCTTGTTGGATGGGAAGTGGTTTTGCAGGGTTTCTTTGGGTGGCATTGATGAAATTCAAGGTGGGTTACAGAAGTAGAGGCGTGCACCAAGGAGCCCGGTTATGAAGGCCGCTGGTTTGAGGGAATTATATAGATTGCGTGAGGGACCACTCCAATGTGCTTTTTGGGAGTGAATATGGGGATGAGCCTCTTCGGGAGAAAACAGACTATATACGATTTATTAAGGGGATGCCCACAACGTTAGAAATTGAGTCGCAACAGCCTCTGAAACCACGCACCTGGTTGAGTGCCTCCACTTCCATAACCCACTGAAAATATTTCCAACGATCTCAGAGATCCCATTGAAGACAACATAGAAATATCAGCTAAACCCAGTGATCCTGTTGAACAAGAGCTGTATTTATGTAAAAATTTGTCATATGTTGATGTTTACTCACTACAAAATTACAGATTGTCGTTAGTGGGGTTATAATAGAATTTACACAGAGATTCATTTCTCTTAATTACAGATAGCTGTTAGTGGGGTTATAACTACGTCTGCCTTCTGCCATGCAGCTTCTCCCATCTTCCAGAGGTGGTTTTACTCTACAACTTTTTGGGAGTGAATATGGGGATGGGCCTCTTCGGGAGAAAACAAACTATATACGATTTATTGAGGGCATTATATAGATTGCCCAAGGGACAACTTCAACGTGCCTTTTGGGAGTAAATATGGGGATGGGCCTCTTTCGGAGAAAACAAACTATATACGATTTATTAAGGTGACGCCCACAACGTCAGATGATTGAAAGAGAGTCTGTTGTCGGATTGAAAATAGTTAATCTGTTACAATTACTAATAATATTTTATACGAGGTTTTCCCATATCGTGCTCATTAGTCAGAGATAATAGGAGAGGAATAAGGGTTGAGGTATATATCTATGTCCATTTTGCTGTAGACAAGAATTCCTATTCAACAGTGCAACTCTGATTCAATAGGATGGGTGGGATTATTCCTGAAGAGATTTTAGGTTTTTTTTATTGACTTTGGTGTTCTAATTGGAGTTTGATATTGATACCCATTTCTTCTATTTTTATGCTTATCTTTGTTAATATTCTGTCACTCATAGTCCTTGTTGGATGGGAAGTGGTTTTGCAAGGCTGCTTTGGGTGGCATTGATGAAATTCAAGGTGGGTTACGAAAGTAGAGGCGTGCACCAAGGAGCCCGGTTATGAAGGCCCCTGGTTTGAGGGCATTATACAGATTGCCCGAGGGACCACTCCAACATGCTTTTTGGGAGTGAATATGGGGATGGGCCTCTTTTGGAGAAAACAAACTATATACGATTTATTAAGGTGGCGCCCACAACGTCAGAAATTGAGTCGCAACAGTCTCTGAAACCATGCACCTGGCTGAGTGCCTCTACTTCCATAACCCACCGAAAAGATTCCCAACGATCTCAGAGATCCCACTGAACACAACATAGAAATATTAGCTAAACCCAGTGATCCTGTTGAACAAGAGCTGTGTTTATGTAAAAATTTGTCATATGTTGATGTTTACTCAATACAAAATTACAGATTGCCGTTAGTGGGGTTATAATAGAATTTACACAAATATTTGTTTCTCTTAATTACAGATAGTCGTTAGTGGGGTTATAACTACCTCTGCCTTCTGCCATGCAGCTTCTCCCATCTTCCAGAGGTGGTTTTACTCTACAGCCATGAGAGATGTGTCATTTAGTTTTGTAAAACCAGCTAATAGCAAAGGTAATTTGTTTCTATGTCCCTTATTCATTTAGGTATTTGGTTGATATAGGTTATTTATTTCGAACTGCAGTAACGCAAAGGTTTTCTTTACAGACTTATGTACGGTTGCACAGGGATAATACCCTACTTCCCGGTGAGGAT
>APFE030040487.1:8615-32944 GCA_000404065.3 Pinus taeda | reverse complement strand
TTCCACAGGGAGATCAAGACTCAAAGGGAGTATAGTTTCAAAGGGATCATCCCTATGGAAGCTAGTACTTCATAATATGGGGAGATCATACTCATAATTGTAGTATTAGCATTAGCAGGCAAAAAGTAGTAAAAGAGCAGTAGCAGCAGCAGTATGAGTAGATCAGTTTTTTCTTTTCATGTAATTATACCTCCTAGTGTGAGGTGGGGTGATGTGAAGAAATAGTCCCAAGAGTTATAGAAATTTGGGCAAGGTCCATTAAGGTGTTTTTTGCCTCATGGCTCATTACCTTGTTATGGGGGCCCACAATATTCAGTAGTAGGAGGATCAATGTCAGACAGATAATGAGGTGTGCAGAGTAGAGTTGACAGTAGAGCAATACTCTCAGTAGTATAGTGAGCAGTAGCACAATTTTCCCAGTGAACAATTGCATATTGATTCCATGATTATTTTTTTATTCTCAGTTATAGGTGTTGCAGTAGCAGCAACAACAGTGAGAGGTGTTTCATGTAGTGCATTCCAAAGGTGTTGGGATGGGGTAGATGTGAATCCCTTTCTTGCTGAGAGGGAGTGTTGAAAATGCAACAATAAATTCCTAAATTAATTTTGTCCTTAATTAAATTACGATAAAATTGCAATTCCTTATCACAAGACAATGGGAATGAGTTAAATAATCTAATTAGACTTACTTGGTTCACCTAATTTGAGTTGAGGTTATAACTTTAGTCATGTAGAGTGTCTCCTACTTTATAAGAGCCTTGGTTGAGTTTATTTTGAGTTGTAATTAATTAATTCAGTCTAATTGAGTTAAAGTCAGTTAAACTAGTTCCAACTGATGGAGGAACTAGTAGGAGGTCTAACAATGGGGTGTTGTTTCATGTGTTCAACCAGTTAACTAATAATTCAACCATAAATAACTCATGGATGTTAGATATGAGAGTTACCTATTTGATATTGGAGTTCAATGGAAGTGTAATATCATTTGTATAACTATTTGAATTGTACAAATGGTGCATGCAGTCAAAGGAAGAGCCTAAAGGAACTGCGCAATACAATTGAGGAAAATTTCTATTAAATAAGGGCTTAATTCCTCATTGAAAAATACAAGGAAATAGGGACTTGGTGATGAGACCCAAAAATGGGTAACTTATTGGGCTCATTATTGCCTATTGTTCTTGATTAATCCACCATTATTCATAGTTAATGCATGCTTTTGAGTATATTTAGGTTAATTGAATGAATGAGAATAGTCACTTGACCATGGAGTCTAATACGTGGTTATTGCAGATTTTTGGACAAATTTTAGACCAAGGTCAAGCATTTATGAGCCAGTTGATAGCCAAACACAAGGGAACAAGGTTGAGGATTCATAGGAAGGGTGTCTCCTGGACTAAATGGCCCCTTCCTTAAATTCTCCACCATTAGCTTGGAGTTTAGCAGGCCACCAAGGATGATTCCCAAGGGCAGCTGAGCAGCTTTTTGTAAAGTGACTGATTACTTGCAGTTTGAGCAGTCGAGCCCCTAGAGTTAAGGAGGGTTGTTGGAGGTCCTCGTAGTGTATAAGAAGGAAGGCTTCCAGCCTTCGTAGGTTACTTTTTGAACATTTTGAATTTCACACTCTAGTGCTGCTCTGTTTTTCAGCTCATTTTGGAGCTTTTGCTGTGACATTTTGTGACATGGTTATTTTCTGAGTAATGGAGATCAATTTCATTTTGCTTCAGCTCTGAGCTTCTTCTTAGGAGCCTGTAGCTCTTGGGGTTGGGCCCAACCCAAGTGCCAAGACCTCCTCTGTGTACTGTTATATGTTTTTATTTTATTCATAGAATAATTTCTGCTAGTAGATTACAATCTTTCTTGGGTACTTAGTCAATTTTTGATGATTGAAATAGTTGTTCATGTTTCAGGTGATTTAAGAGGTTGGTAGCAAAAACGATCTTCGAAAATGGCCATCAAGCAACCCTTTATCCCACCTCTCCCTCCTTGGGACCATGAGCTTAGACCAAGGTGTCCTTGCTGCCATAAAAACATTGTTCTTGCTTCTTCATGCAATTGGTAGTGTTATAGTTGCAAAAGTTGGTATCAATTGTGATTACATGCTTAGACCCATTCTTGCTTGGTTCTCATAGTTTTCTTACATGATTTTCTGCCAATAAACTTTTGTCCATCATGATTTCTTTATTTAGGTCAAATAAGGTTAAAGTAGCTAGATCTTTGGTTTTCCTAGTACTTGTTTGATCAGTTTGGAAAATAATGTGCAGAGCACCTGTGAACCTCTTTTCTGACCCTTACTCCATCAATACAACCTGCTCTATCTTCTAACTCAGATTCTTGCCTTTCATTTGCCACATTTTCTCACTTTTCCCTAATTCCTACATTCTTGTTCGACATTGCTTCTCCTATCTTCGAACAAACCCAATCACCTTAATCACTCCTCAGCCTCATTCACCAAGTCCTATACCTCTTCACACCTTCATCTAACCTCCATGCCCACTTCTCCACCTTTCTTCCACCATCAACCCTCCAAAATTCCCTTTCAAAACATCCTGTAGAACCCCTGCAGACTTCCTGTAGAAGCTCATGAAAGCGGTTTCTTCAGATCCAATCACTGTGAAACTCTCTGGAAGGGTGCTAGGGACCCCTTAGGCCCTCTTCTCACCTTCTCAACCTCCTGCAAGTTCCTATTCAATTTCCTTTCACCAATCAACCTATGCACAATTAACAACACTTAAAACACATGCATAATAACTCTGCCAACTTACTCAAAAATACAAAAAGATGTTTTTCCCATATTTTACTACAGAAGTAGCTTAGTCACATGCATTTTACCTTTCTAAAAGTCAATGGCATCCATTTCCACTACTTTCATCTCTTTTCTTGCACCAGTAGGATTAGTTGGTAGAACTATGGTTTGCTAGGGTTTGCATATCCTTTCAGCTTTTGGTTTCTTTCTGCAAGTAGACTAGCCTCCTTTGAGTTAGCTTTCATCCATCACAGTTAAAAGCTTCTTCTAAGAGCTCATAGAAGTTGTCTTAAGCTCCTAGCGAACTTGTGCCAACTAATCAAGTGATAGCCTGCAGCAAGAGCTAGTACTTGTGCATACATCACCGTCGCTTCCAATTTTGTTACGAACGTCCGAGTTGATAAAAGCAAAGAAGGGAGTCCCAGGAGTTGCAACATTATTGTTGCAATACTGGAGCCCACCACTTGGGCAAGAAAAAAATTGGTTAAGTATTGGCCAATGTTTGTCTAGGAAATAGTCAAACAGATAGAGATAGTGGAGAGGCTTCTTGTGCTTGAGAAAACAATTGTAATCTTCTCATATTTTATAAGTAATGCAATATACATATAGCAGGGGTTTTTAGCTGTGGATTTCCCCATAAAATTATTGTGTTATGTATGATTTAATTATTTCTATCTTATGCTTCGTGATTTCATCGATCATTTATTGTTTTCGTTGATGAGTAGAGTATATTCAAGTCAACTGTTTTAGGATATTACAATTTCCAGTTTGAATCTACAAGGAATTTCTACACAGTGTACTCTTACCATTATGAAAAATAAATGGTATATTGAATTACCAAGAGCTTTGTTTAAAACTTTCAATGCCTTGGCTACCACCTTCCTCACACATTTCTAGTTTCCCATCAAATACGAAACTAGAACGAAACTTATGACCAACTTCAAACAATCTGATTACATTCACATCTCTGATTATATTCATGAGTGGAGACGTTGCCATTGGTTGGTTAAGACATATGTTCTGATCAATTGTTAGAAAAATGGTTTACTAAGTCTCTGTTGGCCCCTATAACAGAAGATGTATCCAAGGGTGGGGTTGTAACCGAAGAGCGGGTAATTTCTCATGCCCAGTACTTGGATCTCATTTATACCCAATATGGCACACTTTATGATCAGATACCATATACTTTGCAACCTTCAAATATGGTTCCCCAAGCTCCTGGTAAAGAATCTCATGTTGCTAATGGTGTAATTGGTTCTGCCAGTTTAGAGTCAATGAGTAAACCATTTGGTGCTAATATTACCACAACAAACCAAATCCCTCCATCCAATCCTCCTATAGCTTCTACTTCGGATATCAATGTCATTCATTCTGATAAAGGAAACTCTCAACAACAACCAAGAAGTAAGAAGAAATTAAAAGGTAAGAAGAAGAAATATTCTCCTCCACAGGATAAACAAAACAATCAATCTTCTAATGAGAAATGGAAACCTTGTTCCCCATGCCTGATTTGTAATGAGGAACACTTCACTCATTACTATCCCCACTAGGAAGAAGTGAACCAATTTCTGAAGTCTTCTTCTTCACCCTCTGTGTTGACAAATCCATTTCTAAATCAGGAGACTCATTTGGTTTCTTAGGACCCTACTTCTTCTAACTCTATTTTTATGCTTTCTTCTACTAAATCAAAAACTAATATTATGGTGGCTACCCATACTAAATACTATGGCAATGTGAATCCCTTGAACAGTCAGGATATTGATCAACCTACCAATTCGGTTGCATCTCCAATGAATCCTCCTCCTCTTACAACTCCTACGGAATTGACTATTAAGCCTCCAAAGGGTGTTATTCATAAATTTTCTTTCAACCCTCAAGTGAGAGCTCCTCATAATTACAGTGTATTTGAGGACTTGGCTTAGTCCCCATCAGATATGTCTACTCTCAAGCTGTTGTAGAACTATCCCACCCAAAAAAAGGATTTGCTTTCCGCAATTGGGTGCATTGATCCTTCAAATTCCAACCTAGTCATTTTCAATCATGATAACTATACCCCTATACTTCCAACTCAATTAGCATTTATGATCTAGGTTGTTGTCTGTGGTAAGAACATTCATCTTTCGATTGTGGATGAGGGAGCCTTAACTTGCATCATGTCTTTGTATTGCTAGAAGGCCATTAGTTCTCCTCAATTAAGTCAATCGCCCACCACCTTGAAATATTTTGACAGAAGAACGTATAAACCTTGTGGGATTTTTTATTCCTTATAAGTAGAATTGGGAGGTAAATATGTATCCATAGAAGTTGAAGTTGTTGATAGACCACTTTATTATAATCTTCTATTGTGTCGCACCTAGGTTTATGCCATGGCTGCCATCATTTCGAATTTTTTCCGTATGATCTCATTTTCTCATAAAGATGGCACAATAGCCATTCATCAGCTCACATTTTTCACCTCTAATTCTCCAGTTACTAGAAGTGTCCCTCTCGTAGGGGAAATTATACACCCATACCATCATGTTGGGGTTAGATTTCTTAAGGATTCCTCTCTTATGGGAAACTTTTCGCTTCCTCCTCCTTCACTTCCTGACACGTCCTCTTCGGTTGCCTATATCAATATGACATCCTCCTCTACTAGTCCAACTAGTCCTTGAATAGTACTAGATGAAACTAACATCAATAGTTTTGGTGACCGTATGCCTCATAGCCCCATCAAGCTTGATTATGAAGCCATTCATTTAACTCGTACGACTCATTCTGATTTAGTCTCTTTGATTAATTAGGTCGATTACTCATTGGATTATCTTGTCTTCTGATCCTTTCTCTCATGAATTCCCTACCGATGAAAGCATCAGGGAGACCATGATGCCAGAATATGCATCATGGTATGATCATCACCATCATTCCTCCTTGTCAGATCCCATCAAGGATAATCCTTATGATTTTTATAAACCCAATATCTTTGAGCTCCCTATGAATTCTCTTTCCATTCATGAATTCAATTCAGAGAAGAACCTATCAAATATTGAAGAGACCATCCCTCTTGATATCTCAATTAAATTCGACATTGTTGATAATTTACATATTAACATGTCTTTCTCTCTAGATGAGATTAAGACTTATAAATCTCTATTTCAGAAGTTTTGATATGTCTTTGTCTTTCTTACAAGGAAATTCTAGGGATGGATCCAAACATTGTGGTTCACAAAAAAAAACATATCTCGATGCTAAACCATTCTGAATGTGCCTTCATTTGGTCCATCCCAAAAAGGTTGTCATGATTAAATCAAAGGTTTAAAAACTTCTACGTACTGGTTTTATCTATACAGTTTCGTTGACTAATTAGGTGTCAAATATTGTTCCTGTCATGAAGAAACAAGGAACAATTCGTGTATGTGTCAATTATTGGGACATAAATCGTGCTTGTTCGAAGGATAATTATCCCACCCCGTTCATTGACCAAATTGTTGATCACTGTGCTAGTTGTGAAATCTATTCATTCATGGATGGATTTTCCGACTATAATCATATCAACATTCTCCCAGTGGATCAACATAAAACTACATTTATTTGTCCCTAGGGCACGTTTTCATACCATAAACTCCCTTTCAGGTTGAAGAATGTTGGGGCTACATTTCAGAGGGAGATGAATTATGCCTTCCATGATATCAAACACATCATGCAACCTTATCTGAACAATCTCCCTACTCACTCAAAACATCTAGTTGATCACCCGATGCATATTAGAGATATTTTCTTATGATATGATCATTGCAATATTCAATTATATCCTCACAAATGTTTATTTTTTTTAGCTCTAGTTGACTTCTCGGTTTGGTTGTTTCAAAATACAGAATTCATATCGATATTTTGAAAGTTCAAGAGATCATAGATCTTCCCACGGCTTCTTCCCTCCTTTAGCTCCACTAACTCCAAGTGAAGGCTAACTTTCTATAGAGGTTTGTCACTAACTATGCTGCGTTGACCAAAGGAATCACTCACCTGTTAAAGAAATGGGTTCCCTTCAATTGGGACAATGCTGCTCAAGCAGCATTTGATGCCTTGAAAGATGTACTAATTTTGGCATCTATGTTATTTCCCATGGATTACCAGCAAGATTATTTCCTGTATCTTTCCACTACAGTTAATACCATCGCAATGGTATTGATCCAAGAGGACAATGTACGACTGAAGATACCATTTACTACTTGATTCAAAATCTTAATGATACCAAAGTCAAGTACACTCACATTGAGAAGTTATATTTGGTGGTTGTTCAAGTTGTCCAAATATTATGCCATTATATATTGCTCTGGAAAACTATCATCATTTCATATTGTCACCCTATGACATACATTTTGTTATGTCAATTGTTGGGGGGGAATTACTCCAAATGGATTGTCATCCTACAGTAGTTTGACTCGGAATTCATTAAATCCGATTTGAAGAAATCCTTAGTTTTTTTGAGTTAATCTACGACCTTCCCACTAGTGGTTCTAAATCTACGTTTGAAAATTCAATCTTAGATGAGTCATTGTTTTATTTCGTCATGTGACCCTTGGTATGGAGACATCCTTATGTATCTCCATACCCATACTTTCCTTTCTAATATATATTTATTTGATCAATGATCTATTCGATATCAAGCCAAATATTATATAATCATTAGTGACACCCTATATCACCGTGGTATCGATACGATTTCTAAAGGTGCCTCACCCATGAGGAGGCTAAGAAAGTCGTTAATAAATGACACTCGGGGGCATGTGGTGGTCATGTATTTGGTTATGCTACTACACAAAATATCCTACGTGTTCGTTACTTTTGGCCTACCATTTTTCAAAATTGTATTCTCGTTGTCCAAAACTATCATTCATGCCATATTTTTTTATCGTAAGACCCAATCTATTTCCGTACCTCTTCATCATGTTTCATTATAGGTCCTCTTGAAAAATGGGGTATCGATTTCATGACATGTAACCCTCACTCAGCCGGGGGGCATGTCTATATCATTGTAGCGATTGATTACTTTACCAAATGGGTCGAGGCGATGCCTACATTTAACAATACTAGTGAAACAACTGCATATTTTGTTTTCAACCATGTCATCGCATGGTTTGGTGTTCCACAAGCCATAGTTACGTATCACGAAAATCATTTCCAGAATCATATAATCACTTAATTGACTACCAAAGTGGGAATTTTCCTTAAAAGTTCCACTCACTACTATCTACGAGTGAATGGATAAGTTGAATCTATCAATAATGTTCTTAAAAATATGCTTAAACGCATGATAGGGGTCCATAAATCAGTCTAGAATTTAGTTTTTTTTTCAACCTTGTGGGAATACTGAACCTTTGTTAGGACTGCTATTGGATTTACATAGGTTTCGTTGGTTTATGGTCTGGAAGTTATCCTTCAGATAGAATGTGAGATTTCGTCATTTAAAATGGCTATAGAACTCCTTCTCGCCACTTCTGCAGAAGAGGAACGTCTTTTATATGTCATGCACATAGATGAAACACGTTGTGATGCCTCTTTAGCTAATGAATCTCATAAGAGACATATCAAGGCACAGTATGACAATAGTGTCAAGCCTCACATATTCTCAGAGGAGGCCTTGTTCTGCTTTATGATCAAGAGTCTAATAAATTAGGTTCAGGGAAGATTGAGCCAATGTGGCTAGGTCCATATACTGACAAACATGTTCTTGCAAAGGGGGCCTATGAGTTAGTATATTTTGAGGGAGTTCCAATGGTGCAACCTAGAAATGGGTTGAACCTTAAAAATTATTATGCTTGGCTTTTCATAGTACATGGTGTACATGTTGTATATCAGTGTGTTGAGTGTGTTTGTAGTGTTTCCCTTTAGAATTTCCTTTGGTTTCTATTAATGTCGTTTACATTTGGTTTGCAGATGTCAACATCCTTGTAACCATTTGTTGGTTATGTTGATGGTGCTAGTCATAGTAATTGGAACCTATCTTCCTCACCGTGGGACATATTCGCTCCAGATGGCAAGTTAGTGAGCCTACAAGGTATTGTCTCGGTCACTTTATCAATAACATTGTTGAGTATAGCATAGTGATCGAACTACTATCTAACGCATCACATGGTATCTTCCATATACTCATCATATTAGACTCACAGCTTGTAGTACTAGAGTTGACTAATGTCTACTCAGTTAGAAGTTAAACTATTCTTCCCATTTTTTTAAGGTTTCACCTTCTAGAAAGACACTTTGATTACATCTAGTATCAACACATTTCTAGAAATCTAAATACATTGACAAATGCATTGGCTAATCATGTTTTAGATAAATATTTGTGACATGTAAATAATTTAAATACACGCCACATCAATTGAAACAATAATAGGAACATAGGAAATACAGATATATATATTATTATATATAAATATATATAATATATAGATATAGATATATTTGGTTTTAAAAATTTGTGCCTGAGACACATATGGCCACACAACCTATCATATCCAAAAATATACATGAAAATATGGTAGTATTCCTCTTAGCATACTAATTATAGTGCTCAAGATAACATGCCACCACTTGAGCTATCTTACGCAGTAGCTGACCGATACACATTGGCACTCTAATAGTATGTCGTTGTAATCACATAGGAAGTTGGTCGACCGTGGTCTCAGCTATAACATGTGTTAACCCCTCCATATGATGCTCTACCTCTGTGAGGGTCTTTGCTATGTTGAGATCTTGTATTACTTCCCATCCTACTGCAGCAACATGTACTGGTGCTAGTTCCGGTTGTGGGTCTCCCACTAGTTGGATGTTATGAAACTAGCTCACAAAAAGATAGAAAAGATAGATAGATGCCTTAGAAATAAGCCTCTTCCAAGGGGAAACCTCCTTTAAATTACACAAATGAATAATTCTTGGATGATACAAATGACAAGACCTCCTTTCTATATATAAGAGTCTAAGGGGTCATAATATAATCAGAGCCGACATAACAATAATAATGTAAGGGCACAATAATAACAATAGCGGGTTTTTATGGGGAACAATAATAACAATATGGGGACTACATGGGCACAACAATATAATAAGGTGGTTGTCCTAATAACAATAAGGGGTTACACTAGTAGGTTAGGGACCTAGCATGCCCCTCTCCTTAGAAAAGTGGTGTCCTCAACACTTGAGTAGTTCTTCATGCTTCTGTAAAAAATTCCTGTCCTCCCATGTGGAATCTTCAGCGGGTAAGTTCTTCCACTTGATGAGATACTCTGAAATTGATCGATTTCATAGTTGTTCAGTTCTTGTTTCTGTGACTGCTCTAGGCTCCAATATGATTTTTCCTTCCTCGTCAAGTTTTGGTAATATTGTTTGAACTAGTATCTTCTGCAGATTTTGAATGAGTGGCCAGACTTCTTCGTCCTTCTTCCATTCATCCCTTGCTTCGTTTATCCAATCTGGTTGGATAATAGAAATAGCACAAAGCAATGCTTCCACATCCTCATCCTTTCTTGAGAGCGCATCTGCAACAACATTTTGCTTCCCCTTTTTGTAGATGATTTCAAAGTCATAACCCAACATATTTGTGACCCATTTTCTCTCTTCTTCTAAAGATAATCTTTTTTCTAAAAAGTATTTAAGACTATCATGATCCATTTTTACCTTGAAGTGTCTTCCCATTAGGTAAGGTCGCCATTTCTTAAGTGCATGTAGTATTTCCAACATTTCCTTATCATAAATAACCTGCTTGAGATGTAGCTGTAAAAATACCCAATCGCATACATCAAAACTTCTTTCACTGCAATGTTGATCTACCTGTTGTTTCATTTGATTCTGCACCAAACTAGCATTATCCTTTAAAAGTTGGAGAACTTGTTGTTGATGCTCGATGTGATCTTTCACTACTTGAATATTTTTTTTGATATGTCCTTCTCTCTTGAGAGTTTGAGGAGTCGTAATTTCTTCCAATACATTACAAGATATGTTTGGATTCATTTCTTGATGCTCGATGTGATCTTTCACTTCTTGAACATTTTTCTTCTTGATATGTCCTTCTATCTTGATAGTTTGAGGAGTGGTAATTCCGTTCAGTGCATTACAAGATATGGTTGGATTCATTTCTTCTTTCTCGATGTGATCTTTCACTTCTTGAACCTTTTTCTTCTTGATATGTCCTTCTATCTTGTGATTTTAAGGAGTGGTAATTCTTGCCAATGCTTTACAAGATATGGTCGGATTCATTTATTCTTTCTTTGGGATTGATTCCTGGTGTATATCCTCTTATTTTGATGTTTCTTTATCCTTTTCTTCCTCCTCTTCATAATCTATGTAGAATAATTTCTTCTAAGCACACTTATGACCTTTACTGTATTTTCTATCACAATTGTAACAAAGCCCTTTTTATCTTTTATCTTCCAATTGTTTTCGTGTAAACCTTGTAGGTTGTGGAAGGCTAGGAGAAAAAACACTTCCATAATTTTAGTCATGAGTGGTGGTATTCCTTGTTTCCATTCTTCGCTTTCAATTTTTCTTGCCAACCTAAATGCCTTCTCCAATTAATCAAGTTCCCAAAGACAAACCTCATGTTGAATGTTATCCTTTAAATTCCCTATGAAGAAGACATCAATCCTTTGCTTCTATGGAATATCATTTACCCTTATATTCAATTTTTTAAAGTCCTCAATGTGCTCCACCATTGAACCCTTTTGTTCGAGATTTATCAATTGGCTAAAGAAGGTGTTACTCTTTGTATCCTCATAATGTGCTATCATTTCTTCCGTGAAAATTGACCAAGTGACAAGTGCTTTACGAGAACAAATCCCTTTGTAATAGTTGAACCTCATGTAGATCAAAATATTGCTCCATCTGTAGTATCCAATTTACCAGATCTTTGCCATCAAACTTCCTCATATCACTTTTTCTTGATTTTAGGAGCTTAATCTTGAAACGACTATAACTCAGTAATTTCAGACCTCCAAGTTCTCAAATTGCATCTTGTAGTAGCCCTCTGAGTCCTCTTTCCAACCCAGCAAGTCTGATCATAATTTAATTGTCCAAGAAAGAGTTATGCCCAATCTCCTAAGATGACCTAATTATATAATGGTTCAGTAGAGCGAACTTGTACGACGTGCCACGTGTCACTTTTTCGAGATTAGGATCTGAAAAATGTACATAGAAGACTGAAGTCTATCCTATTTCTTTAAATTCTTGTGAAATTTCAATTTGTTGCTCAGAGAGAAAGTTATGATGATTTTCCCAAGGTCACCTATTTAGAATGTAATTTGGTAGTCTGCAAAAACCCTAACTTCCGCAGATTATATCTCCAAACCTATAGTGACAAACAATCTGAGATTTGGACCCGACCTTCACCAAGATTTCGGCTCAAATGGGTTTTAATTTCAGAGTTGAACCTTTGTAGAAAAAATATTCTAGTGAAAATTCCATGATGACCTATTGGAGATGAAATTATGGAGCTTGCAAAAACCCTAACTTTCTCAGATCATATCTCTGAAAATATAGCTAGACAAGATCCGAAATTCGGACCCAAGGTGAAAACCGATCTCTTCTCAAATGGGCTTTGTTTTTATCTTTTGAAACTTTGTAGGGAACAAGTTATAGCTAAAATTCCACGATGACCGTTTTGGAGTAGCGAAACCCTAGAATCCAAAGTTTTGATACCAAATGTTATGAAACCAGCTCAAAAAAAGATAGAAAAGATAGATAGACGCCTTAGAAATAAGCCTCTTCGAGGGGGAAATCTCCTTTACATTACACAAATGAACAATTCTTGGATGATACAAATGAAAAGACCTCCTATCTATATATAGGAGTCTAAGGGTTCACAATATAATTAGAGTCAACACAACAATAATAATGTAAGGGCACAATAATAACAATAGTGGGCTTCTATGGGTCACAATAATAACAATATGGGGACTACATGGGCACAACAATATAATAAGGGGGTTGTACTAATAACAATAAGGGGTTACACTAGTAGGTTAGGGACCTAGCATTGCAGGTATCACATACCCACATGTTGAACGGGTTCAATATCTGCATGTAAAAATCGATGGTTTAGTCTCAGAAACATTAATAAACACACAAAAAAAAAATGTAAAACTTAAAATCAAAAAATGATCAAAATAGGTTACCTATAGCACCCCATTACTCTCCCTAAGGAAGCGTGAGTTATGGGTTTCAATGGAAATACACTCCTGTGTATGGATAATCATCCACCATGATAAAATGCATGCGCAACCAACTGAATAAAACCTGTGTGAATCTCATGGATGATGGACCTCCATGGTAGGACATGAGATCTATCCACCTCCTCATTCGTGGAACTGTTGCATCAATGGCCTTGAGTGAGATATGTTGAGGCCATAGAAATGGATTCCTCTCTAGAGAAAAGGAGACCAAAATTGCTCCATAGCCAAATTTCTTTAGTCTCCCATATTTTTCTTTATTCAATCGTTCTTTCATGTTGACCAACACTCCCTCACTCTAGTTGAAGATGGTTGGCTCTATACATTCTAGAGCATATTGCATGTATGACCTATTGGCCACATGCAGTGTAGAGATACCTGCCAATATGGCGACGATGAATAGGATCATTCATAGAGGAAGTTATACCATGTATTTTATGTTGATTTTCCCATCCTTGGTCAGCTGGGCTTGAGGTCTGCAATGAGTAGTGACATAATCCTTCATTGTTTCTCCTCCCCTTCTCATGCATGTGAAAAATATGGGGGCACCTTGTCTAGATAGACCTGTCAAAAAATATATTTCTTCTGCCTTTATCTCAAGAAGATGTGCTCCTAGCCTGAATTTATATGCTTGAACATCCCATGCACGTACAAGATATTCAAGTAATTCCATTTGTTGTCTCATTCTAGGAAGCCAGAAGAATTTTAGCAGTCTACAATTTCTTAGTGCCTGGATGTTAGAAGGATCATTTGATGCATTCATATATTGTTCATCATGTTCTCGTTCCCTCCATATCAGAGACATTTTGTAGCAATAAAGTTTTAAAACATCACAAAGAGACTCATTAGGATTATTTTCATGCAAAAAACTTGACAAATTTTGAGAAAAAATAGTATTACAAATTCAGGTTTTGCACCCAACACACCCCCCGAAGGGAGGAAAGTGTGTTGTAGTGCCCCCTCCATTATTAAGTCTCCATGATCAATGCACATTTCAATGTTTTGGGGGTGCGTTGATCCAAGGGAACAATGTTTGTCTCGTAGGGCCTCCAAAAACATAAAACAATGTGCATGAAACTGCAAAATGCGACCATGAAAAGAAAGAGAAAGTTCTTAGCTCCTACCTAGAAGTGACGACACCTAAAATGATCCTTCGGATTGACCAAAATCAACTATAGAAGATCAAGGGTAAAAATAACTCATAGCTCCAATGTCAAATGGTAAATGTGAAATGGTAAAAATGAATTATCATTTTAGATATTTATGGTCATTTCTCCATTATGTTATTCGTATTTAATGTTTTGACCTAGTTACGGTTCAATTTTATAATGAAATAGTTATTTTGAATCCATTTGATGGTGTTTTGAGTAGGTTGGCACCTGTTTAAAGGATTATGTCTTGTTCTGAATGGAATAAGATCATTTTGACCGAGAGTAAACTTTTATCACTTTTTTGGGCTCTGAAAATTATGAAAGGGAACCCCCCTGGACTTCTCTTTCAGCTCTTTTACGACTCCCAAAGTATGAAAAGATTGTCGAGCACTTCACTTTTTGATCTCGTTAAAGTAAATGAAAATACATCTACTCAGTATAGTATTAACCCTTTTCTGAACTAAGATAGACTACTTACGAAAAAGGAATATCTTAGTCAAACATGGCTAAGAGATTCTCATGAGTATTGTTTTCTGCCTTTTTGGACTCAAGAGACTATCTACAAAAAGGAACCTTTGGATTTTTCTTTCTTGCCTCTTTTTCAACTCTCTAAACATGAAAAAGTTGTAGATTTTTCACCTTCGTTGGACTTGTGAAAAAATCAAATAGCGATGGGATCGTTGATCATGATAGGACCAAACCACTCCTTTTTTGGGTTCATTAAATATACTTAAAGGGATTCATCCGAAGAATGAACTTACAAATCAAGCATATGTTATCCTCCTCGATCTTGTCAAAAATAAAGAGGTATTAACCAGTAATGGTTGGGGACATTGGGAAAATGGGATACTCCACTTGTTAATGGAAGGAAGTCACTCTTGAACATGACACTCTCCCACTTCATCTTTGTGATTGTTAGGCTAGGAAATCTACTTGTCTTGTGGTTTATTATACCTTTTCAAATCCTCCATTTTCGTTTTGGTCAATGAATCCAAATCCATTTCAGTTTCATTATTGTGTTCAAGATAAATCATTCAGGAAATATCTATTACAATACTCTTAAGCCTTCATTCCATGTCTATCTTTCCTAATCCAGTTTTGTATCAACATCATTCTGATCATTCTATCTCAAATCATCATTACTCATTTCGTGTCGTTGATGGGGGAGACATCAAGGCCCTCCTACAATGGATCATTTCCTATTGACATCATCTCATTATCCATGAAGTTGACTTAGAAACACCTCTTTGGTACCTTGGTACTTACATACATCAATGACAAGTTTCCTCACCCTTGGTGAAAGGTTTACTTCATTAGCCTTTGACTAAAAGATTATGTGGGGTGTTCGACATCAACTCATTCATTCACACCATATGGATTATACTAGAGTATTGTTACACAATATTTTGTCACACCTCATTTTCCCTTCTTGTTCCATATCCCGAAGTGCTAAAACATTGAAAACTATGTAGCATATCCATCATGATATACAAACCAAAACCTCCCTGAATATTCAGAGGAAAACTGCCCTAAATCCATTCTGAAGAAGGTTAACTAAAAACCTAAATTTTAGCATCAACATGTTTTGCTACACTACCTACCCATGCTGATGGCAAGTTTCACATTTCTACCCTAGCACTGCCAGCATGGTTTTTGATATGAAAACCCATGCTAAACCTCTTCTAGTACGTTTTCCCAAACTGGAGAAGAAGATTTGTGCAGAACCTTCGAGAATAGAGAGATGGATATTGGTTGTTGTTGATACGATCAAGATCTCCCATTTAGACCTCTTGATATTATCATCATGGGCTTTCCCCTTAAGATGTGGATATTCCTACCTCTTTTTTGGATCCCTTATTCCCTCTCCCTTCCTATAAATTCACTCCCTTCCATCCCCAAATGGTTGATCATTGATTGTTGCATCCATATGCTGATATTATACTTACATGCTACCCATTCTAGCTTAGAGAAGGAGTGCTTGAAGAGTCTTTGCTTGGATTTGGACATCTACCAAAAGGAGGTCTCCAACATCAAAGCATAGGTTGTATGCTTCCCTTTTTAACTTATTAATATATACATCTGATGTTCACATTCCATAATTGTGTAAATTTTTATGCTTTTAGCTTAATACTCCTTGATCTATTAAGTAGTTTATGTTTTTTGTATGCCATATATGCTCTTGTATTTTTCATATCTCTTTGATCCTCCTTGCAAGTACTCGGATTTGACGAACAAGTAAGTACCCAGGCCTAGAGAGAAAGATTCAAATTCATCTCTAAAGGATTGAGCGATTAGCATCAGAGCGAGGTAGGTTTATCCTTCTCTCTTCATTTGTTAAACATAAACTAGTAAAGTGTATGACTATATTGTTTAGTTTGTTGCTAGACCCACTGATTGGGCTAGCAAGATTGCCTCTGTCTGTAGAGGGGATTTACCTTAACAACAAAATGGTGACTCCACTATAGAAACCATAGCCTCCTCATCCTCTTTTCTCAACTGATCTCTTGATCAGTTTGACCGGCCATCATGTTCTCAATTAGTTTGAGTCTGTATAGGTCTGCACAATCAATAGTTTCTACCTTAGAGCGCTAAGTTTGGAAGTGTTTGTGGAAATATTTTGTTTTTTTCCTTATTCCTTGTGCAGCATGCTTTTTTCTCTGACAATTGCGCTGTTAGCACGCTTTCTCTTAAACCAGTCACGATGATCCCCTGTTCAGAGCCAGTTTGGCCATAACAGTCACACTGATCTCTGAGATTGGAAAAAAACAAAGAGTTTCTCTATCAAACCCCAATGTGTCTGAGCACCTGAGGTCTTGTCTTGTCTTGTATGATTGGATTTTTTGATTTTTTGATTGATTACCTTATTTCATTAGCAAATTCTTACCTTTTTGAAATTTCAAGTGTTTGAGTTCAATAGGATTGATTTTAGGGTATATAGGGCATTTGACTGTCACTTGTCAGTTATGAGTGTCGTTCAGTCTATGGTTTGCTAATTGTCTAGGTCTGATTATCTAGTAAAATCATTCAAAACATTGATTTGCATTAGTTTCAGTTTGTCTTTTAAAAAGTCACTTTTCATTTTTATTAGGCCATCTTGCATTTGAAATTCATCATTTTTATTGATTCAGTAAAAATGATGGTTTTAATAAAAACCCAATTGGATATTTAAACCCACAATCACCCCTCTTCTCTATCGGAACCCAACTCCTTTGAAAACAATGGGTTTCCCCCTTGTTACACAGTAATTTATCACTGCTTTCATTCCCAGTCCATCTACTGTGTCATGTGTCCAAGTCAAACATGCTCATGTTCAAAAAATTCTCTCTGATCATGCCAATTGACCCACTTTTCCTAAGTTATCTGCCTCATCACGACTATGGGCTTAATAAACGCACTAAAAGGCACTCCTAAATAGTCCAGTCGCACTGCCAGCATGGAAGTGCATTTGATTCCCACGATGGTCCAATTTCATACTCCAGCGCGAGGTTCCTTATTATCTTCAACGATGATATGACTAGTTGCATTGCTCATTAGCGATGTCAGCGCTGAAGCTTTGTGATGTACCCACGATGATCTAGATTGGGTGAATTTGTTCCAACAGTCGGCCTTATGGATGACTCCAGACTTGGTTGTTGGCATAGGTTGTGTCTCCCTTCCTTCCCTGGCATGGAAGTTCCGTCAATTGTGCTACCTTCCTTGGTGATAAGCTCTCTCTTCCACCTTTTATGGAGACTCCTTCTCCTATTTAAACACTCACTTTTGATGTGATCAGCTAGTTGGCAGTTGTTAAATTCTTGGATTGAGCAGTGTTGTTAGTGCTTTTGATAGATAGATGGTGTGAGTGTGATAAGTGTGAGAGTGTTGATAGCTTGGGGAAGGTTGTGAAGTGCCCTTGATTTCATACAAAACTTGTGAGTGAGAGAGAGACCTTTGTATGTTGGGAGATCCATCTTCAAAGAGTGAATGCTTGAAGAACATGCTGGCTGGATTCCTCTGAGAAGGCTTGTAACGTCAAGACTTTGGTTGTAAGCTCACTCTTATTTCATTATTAATGCAATCAATGATGTTTTCCTATTTCTTGTATGTAATGTACTTGATAGCTCATGACTTCTTGACTTTGTGAGTAAATAGTTCATTGTTGTTTCCGGTTACGTGCTTTGTTGTATTTCCTTTGCTTTGTTTCAGGTGCATCACTCATTGAGGAGAAGGAAGCAAAAGCTAGAGCAGTGCAACGGAACTCCATCGACCACCGGTTGAGGTACGCATCTAAATTTAACTATTTAAGGGAAGCTATTGTTGATCTATCCTTGTTTGTGACTAGACCCACTCTAGGGCTAGAGGGGTTGCCTCTGTCAGCAGAAGGAACACTTTCCTGCATCACAAATTGGCGACTCCACTGGGGAGTCTATCCTATGTTTTTCTCTTTACTCTTTTTTTGATTTTGAATTCGGTCTCTCTTTGCTTTTGGGGATTTACTGGCAGTCTTTTGGATCACGTGGGTTGATCTGGGAGGTCCTTCTACTATCTGTTAGATTGGTTGGTTTTGGTTTGGGAGTTTTTGGCTTGTTTGCCATTGTTTTTTGCATCATCACGGATTTTAGTTTAACAATCGCGCTGACATCATGATCACCCTTTTGTAAAATCCTGTGCATTGCAGAATAACGCCACACAGTCGCGACGACCCTGGGAATCAGATCATCGCGGGAAAGGCGTGTACTCCCACGCTGACAACGTTCTGTTGCTATAGCTAGCTCTTTTTCAGCGCAAGTTGCTAGTGTTCCACTCACGATGATACCTGTAGGATTGATTTTCTCAATTCTACCTCTTGATTTTGCCAGTCGACTTGATCCCTTGCCATTTTTTGCTTGCTTAGTCATTTGTTTTTCACTGCTCACAATCAAGGCACTCATTCTTTGGCTTCGTTGAATGAATTTTGCATTTTTTCCCATGTGACTTAGTTTGTTATTTCAAGTTTCTTGAATCAATTGTCTTGGTTGCTGGCTTGCTCAAGATTCGTTTACAACCTCTCATTGGTTTGATTGAGCCTTCCTCTTTCTTTGTTTCTGGTTGATTTTTAGTGGCAGTTATTGAACCAATCTTTTGTATTGATTCGATTTCTTTTCGCTACCGAACATAGATCACAATTGTTTGGATCAACCGGTTCTTTCACACATGCTTGTTTGTCTCATTGAGTTTAAAAAAAAAAAAACATCAAAAAATCAAAAGTTTTCATTTTTTTAGTGTGCGAAAGTGAAAGTGAATTTTCATTTCAAAATTGCGTGTTGAAAAGCGAGTGATAAAATCTCTCATTCGTAGTTCCCATGCACTATAGGAATTGGTGTTTGTATGCATTGCGTGATTGCATCTATTCGGATTGGTTTTCTTGGTTTTGGAATGATCTCTCTACCCTCTCGTAAGTAGGTGTTCATCAAAGGAAAAGCATATTTCACTCATTTTAGTTGCATCCTAGGCTTTGTTATATACACATGGTAGGGCCTGAAACTGAAAAATAATTCAAGATCAACCTTAAAATGAATTGAATAGATCTAACAACGCATTGGAACATAACGCTCATTATTTAGAGGTCTAGGCTAGAGACATGCTTCAGCATCGTTAAACCTAGTCACTATTGTTTTCACTCAAGGTTGGGTGATTCCTCCTTTTGTGACTCAATAGCGGTCTAATACGGAATTGTGCTCCCATGTACCATCGAGTATATATTGGGAGACCCCACTAGGTTATCATCCTTTATCCTTAGGAAGCCGTGTCTGCCACCTTGCAAACCGTAATGCACCGAACACAGCATTCGGGAAGATTGACTACCGTACTGAAAGTCCTTGGTTTTCATACGACTGCCAAGGTGTATATGCAGTTTTACGGATTGTTTGGTAAACCTTTTGCCTATTTCTCCAGAGTAGTCACTTTCATTCCTTTTCGGACTCCCTAAAAGAAAAATTCCATTTGAGCACTTGTCACTTCAGGCTCATTAAATATTTGAAGGTGACTAGAGTCATATTTTGGTCCTTTTCTTGACTCTTTAAAGATGAAAAGGTCAAGTCTTGTTCATATGTCTTAAAATTTATTTGGCCACGTTCACATTTACCTAGTTAGATCTTGTTTGTGTTTAGCTTGAGTAGGGTTCTTTCTCGTTAGTTTTCCTAGTATTTTGAAGTGAATCATCCTATTGGAATCATCGATCCCGTCTCCCATTCCAAGTGACCAAGGGTCTCCATCCTTTGTTGCCCCCGAGGTTCCGGTTGTTAGTGATACTCTCCCTATTATCCCGAGTATCCAACCGCTTAACTCTCGTGCCCCAGAGGACGAGTCTTACGATATTAATTGGAACCCCATTTGGGAGTCTTCTGAGGAACACTTTCCCATTACTCCTCCTAGTGTTTCGGTCCCAATGTCTTCCTCTGACATGGATGAGATGACTCCCATGTCTAGTGAGGAATCCTTTGTGTCAGAATGTGAAATACCTATTCCTACGGAACCAAGAACTTCACCTTTCCGTGCAACGGGAACTTCACCTTGCCGTGTTACTTCCCTTGATGTCACATTTCCTTTAAGGTATAATGCTTTGGCGGACATCATTGGTTCTACGGCTCCCCTTTCGAGTTCCATATGGTCTCGTACCGTCCCTCTGACTTTGGAGTCATTCATCCCTCAAATTCACAATGCATCCGTCACATTTGTTCCGACCATACCAACTGTTTGTGTGGCTGCTTCAACCCCTGTTGTCAGTGCCACCACTGCCTCTTCAGTGGTCACTACTATTTTCGGACCTTCTGGTGGTCCTACCTATAGTGGCCCAACGGCAAGAGTTGTTGATCCCGCCCTAAGTGCCTCGTCTTCTTCTGGTTTCATTCCAGTAGGGGTGACATATGATCAGTATGTACAAGCTCTTCAGAATCCGGATTCTCAAAATCCGTTTAATTATTATGATTCTCGTGGAGCTCATATCTATTATCCCAAACCTATACCAACTCAACCTGTGGTTGAGGTCACAGTCCCGTTGTCAGTTGCTTGGGGCACCATTGGTTATTGTGGTGGCCAAGCATCGCCTGCAAATTTGCAAGGGCCACCTTATCAAGGTCGATCGTCTTACGAACAATCTTATCCAGAGAAACTTGGAGGTCCACAAGGACAACCTTTCCAAGGACAACCTTCGGCCTTTGGTGGTTAATCCTTTACCTACTTTGGGCAACCCTCTGGTAACCCAGGACAACCTTACACTCAACAAGGTCAACCAGGTATCTAGCAAGGCTACCCTTCTGGGCAAGTTGGTCAGCCTTATGCTCAACAAGGCCAATCAAGTGTCCAGCAAGGTTACCCTTCTAGGAAAGTTGGTCAGCCGTACATTCAGCAAGGCCAACCCACTATCCAGCCTGGTCAACTGACTAAACAGGGTGGTCAGCCTCAAAATCAACCAGGCCAACCAACTGTCTAGTCTGCTCAGCCATCTGGCCAATCAAGACAACCCACTACCCAACAAGCTCAACCTTCTGGGCAAGTGAGTCAACCTCAATCTCAGCTAGGTCAACCTTCTGGCTAGATGGTTCAACCTCAGTTTATTCAAGGACATCAGTCTCGGCCTGCTCAACTGGGCACTCAAATGATGGTTTCTTCTTAAGCACAACCTAGTTTTCAGCCCCAGTCTGGGCTCCAGACCCAAGTCGGTTCTTAGATTCAGGTTGGATCTCAATCTCAACCTGTTTATCAAACCCAGCCTAGCTACCAGGCCTAGTTTGGGGCCCAGCCGCCTTATGGTACCCAGCAACCCCAAGGGCAAGCCCAATTTGCCCTGTATCAAAATTATCAACAACTGCAGGTAAATCCTTATCAAAATTTCCAGCAACCCTATGTTGCTCCTGCAGACCAAGTTGGTAATCAATGGAATGCTGAGGGGCAAGTCGAAGGTCAACCGTCCAGTTATAGCTATAACCCCTATGGGCAGAACTCCTACGGGCAGAACCCTTATGGGCCAAGTCCGTCTGGACAAAACCAATGGGGGCAACAAATGGCTTGATGGAACTCTGGGACCACCTCCTACCCGCGGCCGCAAATGTCCTTTAATCCTCAGTTACCTTTTCTAACAACGTTGGAATTACTGGACATGTCGAAACTGACCAATGATCCCATTCTTCATAATCCGTATTGGCCGCTGATTCCAACTAAAATTCCAGGCGATTGTCCCAAGTTTAAGGGTAAATCTGGAGAAGATCCCTAAGCTCATGTTATGACGTATCATCTATGGTGTTCATCAAACTCATGGCTTGATTATTCGATCCGACTTCGCCTTTTTCAACGAACTCTCACTGGCTCTGCTGCTAAGTAGTATATTGAGTTAGCTCGCGGATCTTTCTAGGACTTCAACTCATTAGCTATGGCATTCTTAACTCATTTTCAGTTGCCAATTCACTATGAAATGAGCATGCATCTCTTGACATCCTTGAAACCGACTACGGCCACGCATATCTCCAATCATATTCATGAATGGAGGCGACGTCACTGTTTGATTTAGTTTTGGATTCCCGATCAGCTTTTGACTGACTGGTTCACAACCTCATTTTTTGGTCCAATAGTTAGGGACATTGTGATGGGAGCATGTGTAACTAAAGAGCAAGATATCACGCATGCTCAGTGCCTCGACTTGGTCTACTCCCAGTCCGATACGTTGTATGATTATTTGCTTGATGCTCCGAGAACCAGAACTTCCAAAGCTCAGCTAACACCCTCTGTTGACGGTGACATTGGTTCTGTTAATCCACCTTAAGAAATCTTCCGCGAACGCTGGGAAGCAAAAGTCGAATGCTTCAAATGATAATACTTCTCAGGCTATATCAAATTCTGGTAATACTTCCGAGGTGAATGCCGTCCAGTCCACCACGGCAGATAAATCCTCGAAATGGAAAAAGAAGGGAAAAGGGAAGAATAAAGTTGAACAGCCGAAGCAGGATTCCCCTAAACCTCCACCCGAGGAAGGTGCCAAATGCAAACCCAGGTATCCTTGCCTTATCTGTGACAAGGATCACTATACCAAAGACTACCCAAGGTGGTCCAAAGTTAGTCATTTGCTGAAGGGTGCCCCTGGAACTCCTATCGTCCTCAAGGAACCCCTTCCCTCGCAACAAACTCAAATGGTGGCTGATCCGTCTCAATCCTCTTCTCCCTTTGTTTCTCAGGTATTTATGGCTAGGACGATTCCCGTCCACATTAGTACCCAGGAAAACGAATATCCGTCCCCTACCGAGAAGGAGCCTGAGGTCCCCTCTAGTGCTCCTCTGTCCAGTTTTGGTCCCCTTCATATTGAGTGACCTAGAATTGAAACGGTCATTTGACCTCCTTCTAAAGGTGTACTCCAAAAATATTTGTACAACCCCAATGCTCATGTTGCTCAGCACTATAGCATCGTTGAGGACTTAGCCCCGGCTCCATCAGCTATGTCCACATTAGAATTTCTCCAGAGCTACCCCTCTTAGAGGAAGTCTTTGCTATCGGCCATCGGTGGCATTGACCCGGCTGACTCAGATTTGATTACTTTTGACCTGGACAGTCATATACCAAGGCTGCCTCACTAAATTTCCTTCCTTATTCAGGTCTTCATCAATTCCAAAATGATTCATCGTACTGTTATTGATGAGGGCGCTTCTACTTGCATAATGTCTGTTGCTTGTCGGAAGGCTATCGATTCTCCGACTCTGAGCCAGTCTCCTACGACCTTGGAAGCCTTTGATGGGAGAGAGTCTCATCCTTATGGTATCCTCCAACGCTTGCCCATTATGTTGGAAGGAAAGACGGTCAAAGTAGAGGTTGAAATTGTCGACGCCAATTTAACTTACAACCTCCTTTTAGGATGCAGTTGGACCTATGCCATGTGATTCATGGCTTCGTCTCTATTCCATGTCATTCGTTTCCCTCATCAAGGGAATCTTGTCACCGTAGACCAACTCTCCTTCTTCGCCTCTTCCTCCGATGGCAATGTGCCTTTCGTGGAGCATACCTCAATCCCTTTTGAGAGTGTGGGTGCTGGACTCTTTAAAGATCCTGCCCTTATGGGTATTTTTTCACTCCCACCTCCCAATGTCACCCCCATTAATATGATTTCTATTCGCTCTGATCCATGGGTTCTTCCCCCTCCTAATCTGTTATGAAACTAGCTCAAGAAAAGATAGAAAAGATAGATCAACGACTTAGAATTCAGCCTCTTCGAGGGGGCAACCTCCTTTACATTAC
>APFE030040485.1:141486-167277 GCA_000404065.3 Pinus taeda | reverse complement strand
GTGCAATCAATCCATTCCTTTTAGCCCTGGATTTGTTTCAGTTTAAAATAGAAGTATACAAATATACTTGTGCAATGTTTATGCTTTAACCATTCACCTTAAGATGTTTTTACAATATAATTTCCTAAGTCTATTTAATATCTTCATTATCATAAAAGCCAAGCTATATCCATTTTAACTCCACATCTACCACTCTTACGGGGATGAAATCTATTTATCCCTCTGAGCACTTGGTAGACCCAGAATTAAGATGGATCTAAGATACACTTTCCCCTTTAAATAGTCTATGCTCACATGAATACCATGGATAAATACCATGGGTTATCATAAACCTGGAGCTTAAAAATTACTATTAGTAATTTATAAAAATTAATAAAATTACTAGTTGATTTTTATTTTATTTTTATTTTAACAAAGCTAAAATGTTTAACATACATTAAATTACAACATCCATTTTTACTCTTGATCCACCAAGCCCCAAGAGGGATCAATTTTTTTTTCACTCTATGTTAGTTTGCATATCATGATATTTGATACATCTCGGGGGTTAGTAGATCCAGAGTAAAGATGGATCTATGCTGGTTTAATTCCCCCATTTAAATAGGCTACATTCCAGGTTAATACCATGGGTCAATACCATGTGCCATTTTTATTTTTTATTAATACTAATATTAGGGTTAATAATGTTTTTTTGCATGGTATTAATAATAATCTAGCCGATGGTATTTGGCCCATAATATTTTTCCCATAGGTTTCACCTAAATATAACACATTATTTGAGTGTTTGTAAATATAAGGTGACTTATGGAGTAAATATAAAAAATGTTTTGTTTATTTACCATACCTCTCGTTTATTTATTTATCTACTAATTTACCATACCTCTTTTACAAATATGGTATTTGGCCCATAGGATTCACTTAAATAAAACCTCTCTTTTGAGCCTTCATAAATAGAAAGAGGGTTATGGACTAAATATAAAAAGAGGTTTTATTTATTCACCATACCTCTAGTTTATTTATATTTTTATTTGTTTACCATACCTTTTCAGTAAGTATAAAAAGAGGTTTTATTTATTTAACATACCTTGAATTTATTTATATTTTTATTTGTTTACACCCTTGCATGTATATAAGGTGACTTATGGAGTAAATATAAAAAAATGTTTTATTTATTTACCATACCTCTCATTTATTTATATTTTTATTAACTTACCATACCTATTTTATAAATATGATATTTGGCCCATAGGATTCACTTAAATAAAACTTATTCGTGAAAATTAGGGTGAATGGAAGGTTGTAACTCATAATTTCAAGGGCTGAATTTACCTTTATTACCCTCTCCCTTAAAATAAGGTGGCCTAACCTCCATACCTAATTTTTTTATAAAATAAATTTTAGGCGATTTGTAAAAATTTACTGTGATACAAAATATTCGCCCACTAAAAATTTAAAACCCGTTAATTTCACCTAAGGGCGAAAATTCCCCCCTAAAATTTTCGATGGTGCAAAGGTTCAAAACAGGATGAGAGGGCACAGCTTGTCATCTGGCCCTCCTTCTAGCACTAGAAATGTTGACAGTGCTAGACCTACCAATTGTCAGGCTAGGCAGTAACTCCATAAGGCAAAAATGATTTGACTGTTCTATTCCATCAGGTAGGTCTTCATTATATACATGAGGGAGAGATTGTTTAGTTTGTCTCCTGGTGACTGTTTATATTTCCTATTTATCTATTCACATAAATTAACCCAATCACAAGGATTAGGTGTCAACATTCCCCCCCTTAATCTGAAGGGATGTTGGTGAGTCCAAGCATCATTCTGAATCATTTAAGCTGTTCTCTTCCAAGCGCTTTGGTGAAGATGTCTGCAATTTGCTCATTTGTAGAACAATGACAGAGATGGATTTTTTTGGCCTCAACATGATGTCGAATCAGATGTTATTTAGTATTGATGTGCTTTGTTCGATCATGGAACTTTGGGTTCTTGGCCAACTTTATTGTAGAGGTATTGTCAATCATGAGTGGAGTTGATTGTACTTGTTTTACCTGCAAATCTTCAAGAATTTTCCTAAGCCACACAATTTCTTTTGTTGCTTCAGCTGCTACCACATATTCTGCTTTTGTTGTGGAATCTACTGGTGGTGGGCTCCACTATTGCAGCAATAATGCTGCAACTCCTGGGACTCCCTTCTTTACTTTTATCAACCCGGTAGTTCGTAACAAACTTGGAAGCGATGGTGCTATATGCACAAGTACTAGCTCTTGCCGCAGGCTATCACTTGATCAGCTGGCACGAGTCCGCTAGGAGCTCAAGCCAACTTTTATGAGTTCTTAGAAGAAGCTTTTAACTATGATGGATGAAAGCTAACTCAAAAGAGGCTAATCTACTTGCAGAAAGAAGGTGAAAGCTAAAAGGAAATGCAAACCCTAGCAAACCCTAGTTTTGCCGACTAATCCTACTGGTGCAAGTAAAAGGATGAAAGCTACAGAAATGGATGTCATTGACTCTTGGAAAGGTAAAGTGCATGTGTCTAAGCTATCTCTGAAGTGGAATCTAAAAAAGGAACATCTTTTTGTATTTTTGAATCATATTTTTGGAATTATCTTGCATGTGTTCGACTGTTGTTGAATGTGCAGAGGCGAGGTGAGGAATGGAACTGGCGAGGCACTTGCAGGAGGTTGGGAAGGTGAGAAGAGGGCTTAAGGGGTCCCTAACACCCTTCCAAAGAGTTTCACAGTGTTTGGATATCAAGAAACAGCTTTCGTTAGCTTCTACAGGAAGTCTGCAAGGGTTCTACAGGATGTTCTGTAACTTCTACAGGATGTTCTACAAGATGTTCCGAAAGGGAATTTTGGAGGGTTGATGGAGGAATAAAGGTGAAGAAGTGGGTATGGAGGTGAGATAAGGGTTTGAGGAGGTCCAAGACTTGGTGGATAGAGCTGACGAGTGATAAGGATGGTTGGATTTGTTCAAGGAGGGGTAGAGCAATGTTGCACAAAAATATGGAAATTAGGGCAAAGCGAGAGAATGTGGCAAATGTAAGGCAAGAATCCAAGTTAGAGGATGGAGAAGGCGAGATTGATGGAGTAAGGGTAGATAGGGAGGTATTATAGGTGCTCTGCAAGTTATTTCCCAAACTGAACAAACAAAGACTCATAAAACCAAGGACCTAGCTACTTTAACCTAATCTAACCTAATTATCAGCAAAGAAAATGAATAGAAGTTTATTCGAAAAAAAATCATGTGAAATAGCTATTCAAACTAATCAATAATGGATCTGAGCATGTAACCACAACTGGTATCAAATTCTGCAACTGAGAATATAACACTAGTGATTGCATGATGAAGCAAAAACAGTGTTTTTGGTGGCGGCAAGGACACCTTGGTCTCAGCTCATGGTCCCATGGAGGGAGAGGTGAGGTCAGGGGTGCTTGATAGCATTTTTATGAATATCTTCTCTGTTATTAACCTATCAAATCAATCTAAACATGAAAATCCTTTTTAATCATATAAACAATGACCTAGGTAACCAAGTAAGATTTTAATCTACTTAACAGAAACTATTTTGCAAAGACATTAAAAACATATAACAGTACACAAAGGAGGCCTTGGCACTTGGGTTGGGCCCAACCCCAAGAGCTATAGGCTCCTAAGAAAAAGCTCAAAACTAATGCCAAATGAAACTGCTTTCCATTACTCAAAAATAACCATGTCACAAAGAAAGTTGTACAACAGAAGCTACAAAATGAGCTGAAAAACTAACAGCACTATAGTGCAAAATACAACTACTCAAAAAGAAACCTACGAAGGCTGGAAGCCTTCCTTCTTATACACTACAAGGGTCTCCAACAGCCCTCCTTAACTCAAGGGGCTCGACTGCTCAAACTGCCAGTGATCAGTCACTTTACACAAAACTGCTCAGCTACCCTTGGGAATCCTTTTCGGTGGCTTGCTGAACTTCGAGATGAGGGTGGAGAATTCAAGGAAGGGGCCATTTAGTGTAGGAGACACCCTTCCTATGAATCCTCACCCTTGTTCCTTCATGCTTGGCTGTCATCTGGCTCATAAATGCTTGGCCTTGGTCCAAATTTTGTCCAAAAATCTGCAATAACCACGTGTTAGCCTTCTTGGTCAAGTGACTATTCTCATTCATTCAATTAACATAAACATACTCAAAAGCATGCATAAACTATGAAAAATGGTGGATTAATGGAGAACAAATAGGCAAAATGAGCCCGATAAGTTACCCAATTTTTGGGCTCATCATCACCCCCCTGCTAAATGGGTTTCTCATCCTCTGAGCAACTAATCTAGCTCATCACCTTTGATTTCTTTGACTGCCTTTCTCACATCCCAGGCTTCCGAGGTGATGTCTTCTTCCTTCTCATGAAATCCTGCTTTTCTTTCTACTTCCTCCCACTGCCTGTGTTCCTCTTCTTCTTTGACTCCTTCCAACAGTCCTAGAAGCAAGGGAGGACTAAACTTTAGGCCGATCCAATTGGCCTGAAGATTCTACATTGACTGTTTGTAGAGGGGTACTCTTTCCAAGGCCTCCCTCATCCTTGTTGGGGAGTGGTATTCTCTTATTTTCAGGCTGTGGGACAGTGTGTTCCACCTCCTTGTGCAAACATGAATGCAGTTATCCCCCAACAGTCTTTCCATGTCCTCAAAATGGGTTATGGCTTGAGCTTGTCGTTCAATGTAATCTGGTAGGGCCTAAGAGTCATTGGCCAAGTGCTGGTGGGTGTATATTAATGTTGAGGGATCCCCCGACTCTGCTCTGATCATTAGTGGTTCCCTTAGTTCCCTGTCCATAATATTTCGGACCTCTGCTGCCCTCTTTTCTTCATGATTTAGCCAAGAGGCCATGGCCATAAGTTGCACAACTCCTACCACAGCATTGGGGTGCCACGAATTCATGTTGGGAAGGGCCAAGTTGTGTAAGTAGAACTCTAATAATTTGGCCTTGTCTTCTGATGAACTACTGTCACATAAAGCCATGACTTGATGGTAGTTTTGAAATGGAGTGGTGCCCCTTTGGGCCAAGGTGTTAATCTGGAACTGCAACCATTGATCCTTGAGGTATACGGCATAGGACTTGGAAGGTTGCCTACACTACATGGCCTCTACTGCCCAGCTGGCCATGTAGGCCAGTTGGGCTTCCTTCTCTTGTACCTGTTGCCTCAGAGACTGTATCCTGTGCTTCTTGCAATTCCTTCTCCTATAGTTGTCTAGTTAGCGCCTCAACCTCAGGCTGTAGCCCATCCTTTTTTTGTGGTTCATTAGAGGTCTCTCTGTCTACTGGAGGCTTTTCTTGTTGCTGCTGTTCTCCCAAGGTGTGGGGCTTGTCTTCGTTATAGTGTCCCTGTAGCTGTAGCTGCTATTTCAGCAGCTCATTTGCTTCCTGTAGTTTGACCCGCTAACTACTTTCCACATGCCTTACCATAGCCAATTACTTTCTTGCCTCCTTGAGTTGTTCTTCTAGGGGACTTATGTCTGCCACACCATTAGACTTGGCGATCTTCATCCAAGTGTGAGTCCTCACTCTCTCTTCTTCTAGTGCAAAGAAAAGTGGCAGCGCGAATTTCTGGGGAATTATCTTTCCAGCCTCTAACAGGTTATAGTAGGAGCCCAAGCTAGGATGAGGGCTTGGTTCCAAAATTTTCTCAGCCTTTTCTTCTTCCTATCATGATTTAGTTTCCTTTTCCTCAAATTCCTCGGTCTCCTTTAGCTTAGCCAGTGTTTCCTGTAGAACTGTCTCAGCTTCCTGTAGAGCTGTCCTTGAATCCATCATTTTAATCCTTTCTCTCCAAGTGGACGTTTTCAGGCTTCCTCGTTCATAAGTGATGGATATCTTTGGGGGAGACTCCTCCTTTTGTTTAGTTGTGGTGTCCTTAATGATAATTGGCTCTTTTGACTGTGGTTGGGGTCTGCTCACTTTTATCCGTGTGCTCCGTCTTGCTTTAAAGTACATGGATGTCTCCCTTTTTCGCTTCCCTTTTTGTTTTGGAGATGTACTTAAAGCAGCAAGCATAGCTGCTGCCTCCCTGGCCAATATCTTGGGTGATTTATCACCTTGTTGTTCTTGTTCCCTGCTTCCTGTAGAAATCCTGGTGTCAACTGTTTCTGCCTATTTGGCTGGGGGCGTCTTTTCCTTTGGTTTCTGTGTGGTTTATTTTGCTGTGACACTCTTTAGTTGGACTTGTTCAGCCCTCTCTGCTCTACCCTGCAATCGTTTTTCCCTAGGTGTTTGTGCTGTTGTTCCTCCCACTGTTTTGGGCTCAGTAATTTGGCCCTTTCCCCGTTTCTCTTTTTGTCCTTTTTGTCTTTGTTTGTCATGTGTTTCTTTACCACTGGCTTTCTCTCCTGCTTCAGCGTGTTCCACTTCTTCACTGCTGGATGAGGTGAGCTCCTAGGCCAAAATTCTAATATCGTCATCTCTGGACATGTTCCGGAAAGTTTCCCAAGAGAGGGGGACAATGTAGGTGTGGAGGGCATCTTCCACTAAAATTTTGATGAGCCCATGATGGGCTAACTGATCCGGTGTCCCTTCATTCAATTTTGTGCCACATTCAATTAATGACTGCAAAAGAAAATAGGGGATGCTCAACTTATTTTCTGGAGGTAAATCCATTCCATGTCTTAGTTCACTCAGCAACCTAAATGATAACCGTAGACAATGTTGAACCTCCCTTCACAGGTAATGTATTTCATGATTTGGAAACTGACTTCGTTCCAGAGAGGAGGTACGTTGGTTCTCCGAACCCCATTCCTGTCTTCTACAGGATGTTCCTCGGGCAAAAAGAATACTTTCTTGGCTACTTGGCCCAATGACCTCTCTTCCTTGCTCCAAGGGAGCCCTAATGGTAGGCTAGTAACATGGTTGATGAGCTCAGGGGTCAGTTCTAGGGTCAAACCCCTAAAATTCACTATGGCCTGTGTCTTTGATTCAGGTTTCAGGGACATTAAAAATTCCTCCGTTATCTCATCATCATGGCCCTAAATTTTGTCACAAAAGGACATCCAATTGGCTCAGGTGAAGAGGTCTACCACCTCAGGATGCTCGTGCAGCTTACTAGGATCTGAGGGTTCTTTCCTGATAAACCCCCCTGGCATGGTGAGAGTGCTCTGTTTTATGCTCTGATCAGAAAAGGGAATGTTGTTTATGGATTCCTCCCCTGAACTTGGAGAAGGGATTTCAACTATCAATTAGCACCAATTCCCTGGTTCTAAGGTTGTTGCTGCCCAGAACTCGGTTGTCCGTTTATGAAAAGAGAAGTTGGGTTTCCACAGACAGAGTACAGAGCTCAATTTTTATTCCCAGCGTACATACAAATATGCAAACTCAAATTCTTCATACATAGGCTAGCCTTCACAGTTGCGTAGCTTTCCTACCAGAGAATTTTTTAATAGGAACCGTGGAGGAGAATTTTGACGCAGAACTGACTGAGAAATTTCGTGCAACACACAGGCAAACTGCTATTTCCAATTCACAGGAAGACTTTTTTCTGACTCTCCAATTCAAGACAGTTCAATTCACCACCTTTTTGAAACATACCATGTATGGAAGAGTGTTTTCGAGCCTACCTCTCTCGAAACTCCAAATTCGACGAAGAAACGTCCAGGCTTCCCTACTCCGGAAAGTTGTGTCGTACTTTCTGTAGAGCTTCTTCCCTTATAACTCTTGACGACCTCTGTAGGATGTCATTGCGCCTCTGAACGAGCCCAGCATGTGGGAGATTTTTGAAGCAGGCTGAAAACCGGTGGAGAATGACGGGTTAACAAATTTTGGAAGCAGAGGACGCGTACTTCGGCCGAGGACGTTGCAAGTGCAAATGAACAGAAGGTGGTGTGCATCTCAGCCGAGCATCTTTTAACTGTGGCGTAATTCGTGGCGAGGGGATGAGGTGGTCAGATTGAGCCGTTGATCCAACGTCACAGCCATAATTTCCCTGCATGTCTCTGACCGCCATCACCTCCCCTCTGCCATTAACCGCCGCCACCACTGCCAGTCCTGACGATTTTTCCTCGACTGGCCACTCTACACATGTCGGTTGCATGTCTCGTTGGCAATTTTGAATGTAACTGAGCTTGTTTGGATCCCACAAAGCTATGTAACTCGCTGAGGGTGGCTAGTTGACTAGCCACCGATCCCATTCAATCCGGACCATTTCCATAGGCATGCAGCTTTTAGAATATAGTTTATGCAATTGACGAATGAGTTTAGACACTTACCTGCGTGGACATGGCCGTGTTATGCAGACTTTGGGTCTTGGAACCACTGCTTCGCTTGTTGCTACCTCATGCACAGGTGTTAGAACCCATTCCTCCATTCGTGGATGCTGTATGTACGAGTTTTGGAACCCGATCCTTTGGTTGTCAATGCTGCATGCACAGGTTCTGTTTGGTTTCGGCTGCCGAGGATGTTTTCACGTCCAAGAGGAGCCTTTTGCATGTTCCCTTTGTTGGTTTCGGCTGCCCCTACCTCCAGAGTATGTCTTCCAGAGGGATCAACTGCTACAGGATTCCTGTAGGATGTCATGTAGCTACTTCTCCTCCTGGGATGCAGGCTCAACGAGGAGGGCTATATTGCTGACGAGGGATTCATTGATGAAGAGTCTAGATGGAGTTTGACAGGTAGGGTGAGTGAGACTTTGTTACTTGACTTGTCACTAAAAACTCTTGCTGTCAATCTGAGGAAAACAGGGTTTCTTGTATGACTGTGCAGGAACACATAAACAAGGGGGTGCAAAGGAGGTGCAAAGAGATGAAATAGGGGTGACATATGGTGATGGATGGAAATAGGGATGGTTGTAGGCCCAACAAGCAGATTCCAACCTTCGGATTTCCTCCCAAGATCAATTTTGGCCTGTCTGAAGGTTCTACAGGATCTTCCTGTAGAAAGCCCATAACTTCCTGTAGAAAGTGGAACCTTGACATGAATGTGATGAAATACTAGGAAAGGGGAGTGGTCACAGAGGGAGTGTCTGTAGGGATGTACTGTAGCCTAGTACTGACTCCTGTCTTTGTTTTGCGCAACCCTCCCAACCTGCAATGTATTCCCTGCAACCTACAATTATTTCACAGAGATTAAGCTCACTTCTTGTTGTTTCCTCCTTCTTCTTTTTTTCTTTTTTCTTTTTTGTGAGACAGCTGGGGTGCCTCCATGAGGTTTTCACCCTCATTGTCTGCCCTGGGCACCTCTAAGAGGTTTTCACCCAAGGACCTTTTTATTCCATTTCTATATTTTTTTTTTTCTTTTGATGATCAAGGTGTGGGTGGAATAGAGACAGGGCCTTGCTCCACTACCAGAACTGATTTGTCCAAAGTTTCAATGAACTCCTACCTCGAAAGGGGTTTCCTATAGATTTTCAATCGATGCCCATTGACGAGCATGGGGATGGCTTCTTCATCAATGGTCCTGATAAGGACTAAACCATTGTCGTTGCATTTTTCCACTGTATATGGTCCTAACCACCTTGTCCTCAGTTTCCCTTTGAAATCCTTGTATCTTGAGTCAAACAGCAGCGCCCAATCTCCTGGCTGGAATTGTTTTTCATTAAGGTGCAGGTCATGCCATATCTTTCTCTGGAGTTCAACCACTTCTGAGTGGAGGAGGGCCTACATTTCTCTGTTCATCTAATCCATTCAGTTGCAGTAATCTTTCCCATTGCGCATGGCTAAGATCTAAGTCCAGCTGAGCTGCCACCATCAATGTGTTGTACTCAAACTCTATGGACAACAACGCTTTCTTCCCGTAGACCAGCTCATAAGGTGTGAAACCGGTTGTAGTTTTCCGAGTGGTGTTGCAGGCCCGGGTGGCCTCAACCAGGAGATCTGCCCAATCCTTTATGCGGCTGGGCACCACCTTAGTCAAAATCTCTTCCAACGCTCTATTAGTGACTTCCACCTGCCAATTTTCTTGTGGGTGATACGGGGTGGAAGTTTTGTGCTTGATCTTGTGATGAGCGAGCAAGGTCTTCAATCAGGTTAGAGGTGAACTGGCTTCCTTGATTAGTGACTAACTCTCTTGGGTAGCCAAACTTGTAGAAGATATTTTCCCTTAAAAACTCATCCATTTTTTCTTCTGTCACTACCTTGATTGCCTTCGTTTCTACCCACTTTGTCAGGTAGTCGGTGCACGCAATGATGTAAGACCTTTGCTTTGAAGGAGGGTTGATAGGACCCACAAAATCCATGGCCCACTTCTCAAATGGCTCAAAGGTCACTTTAGGTTGGAGGGGCATTTCATCCCTTGGAGTCGGTTTCCCCATCCTCTGACATCGGTCACACTGGCTGATGTATCTTATGACATCTTGATGAAGAGTAGGCCAATAGTAGCCTGCCTGTAGAATTTTGAAGGCAGTCCTTTTTGCTGCAAAGTGGCCTCCACAGGGCCCATCGTGACAGGTTAGGAGGATGTCAAAGACTTCCTCCTCCCTAACACAACGCCTCAAGATATGATCTAGGCCAAGTTTGAATAGATTGCCCCCAATCCAAGTGAATGGGGCACTCTTCCTCACAATTCTGCTCTTCTCCTTTGAGGATAGGTGCGGAGGGAACTGTGCTAAGACCAAGTAATTTGCTATATCAGCAAACCATGGTGAGAGTACTGAGATAACAAACAGGTGTTCATCTAGCATCTGGTCATCCACTATCCCTTCTTCACTTGCAGGCAAATCCAATCTAGACAGGAAGTGAGCAACAACATTTTCCTTACCTGGCTTGTCAACAATGGTCAAATCAAATTGTTGCAACAAAAGTAACCATCTAATGGTACGAGCATTTACATCAGGCTTATTCATTAAATATCTAATCGTAGCAAGATCAGTGTGTACGAATGTTTGATAACCAATGATGTAGTGTCTGAACTTGTTTAGGGAATGGACTACAGGTAGGAATTCTTTTTCGGTTACAATATAGTCCATCTTTGCCTTGGACAGGTTTTTGCTGACAAAGTATATGGCATATGGTAGTTTCTCCTCAACTTGTCCTAAGGCTACCCCTATGGCTTTGTTTGAGGCATCAGTGTGGATGTGGAAATGTAGGGCCCAGTTTGGACCTCTCAAGATCGAGGCGGACACCAGCTTATCTTTCAACTCATCTAGAGCCCTTTGACAGTCGTCAGTCTATTTAAACTCAACATCTTTCCCTAAGAGGCCAAACAATGGTGAGGCTAGCTTACTAAAATCTTTAATGAATCTTCTATAATATCCCGCTAAGCCTAGAAAACTCTGAATATCTCTTACCTTTTGAGGAGGTGGAACCTTTTGGATGATAGCAATTTTGTTAGGATCCACCTGTAATCCTTGCCTAGAAATGGTATGACCTAGCACAGTCCCTTCAATCATTAGGAATTCACATTTTTTGGGATTGAGGGACAGGTTCATCTCAATACACTTGGTTAAAACTTTTCCCAGGTTAGCCAATACTTCTTGGAAGTTGGACCCATAAGGAGTAAAGTCATCCATGTAGATCTCCACCGAATCGTGAACCAGCTCCGCAAATATGCTCAATATTGCTCTTTGGAAAGTGGCAGGAGCGTTGCATAGCCCAAAGGGAAGGACCCAGTAGGCAAAGGTACCCGAAGGAAAAGTGAAGGTGGTATTATCTTGGTCCTTCGAGCTGATTTGGATCTGATTATACCCGTTGAACCCATCTAGGAAAGAGAAGAACTTCTTCCCTGCTAGTCCATCCAACACTTGATCTATGAAAGGCAAAGGGAAATGGTCCTTCTTGGTGGCTTTTTTAAGTTCTGAGTAATCTACATAGATTCTCCACTTCCAATTTTTCTTGGGCATAAGCACCAGAGGTGAGACCCACTCACTGTCAGAGATGGGTTAGATGAATCCTGCATCCAACAACTTTTGCAATTCTTCTTTGACAATGTCTTTAAGGGCTGGATTCATTCTCCTCTGAGGCTGCCGGACTAGTTTGCAATTCTCCTTGATGTAAATGTGATGGGTATAGACCAAAGGATGGACTCCTTTCATCTCCTTATAGCTCCAAGCGAAAGCATCCAAATGATGGTTCAATAAGCTACACAGCTCCTTCTCCTAGGAGGGAGATAGGGATGAGCTGATATTTAAGGTTATTTCAGGGCCAAATTCCACATTCTTAACTCTAGGTGAGGTTGGATTAGCCACACAGAGGTCCACTAAAGCGCTGGCTTGGGTACCTTCCACTAAATACTCTAATGACAGTACACTAGGAGGTGGATTTTGAATCAAATTCTCAATCAAGTCATCCTCGGTTTGAGGGCTTCCCCTGGTGGCTTCTACTGTGCAGAGTAGACCTCATCCTCATTTCCCTCTTCCAACCAGAGTGGTAAGTCATGTTCTAGCAGAGGTTGGGCAGGAGGGTATAGGACTAGCTGTTTGGACATAGGCCCATTCTTGATGGTCATGCTCCCAACTCGACAACTAATGTAAGCATCCGCAGTAGCTAACCAAGGCCTTCCCAAAATGAGGGGGTATCTAGTGACTTTTTCCTTTGGCTGAAGGACCAAGAAGTCCGCAGGGTACTCCCAAGAGTCAACAGAGACCAGGACATCCTCCACAATCCCTTCGGGAGTCACGGTGGAGCGGTCTGCTAACTACAGTACTGTCGAGGTCTTTCTTAAGGAACTTTGAAGGTTAATTTTGAGCATAGTGTCCCTGGTCATCACATTAATGGCAACCCATAGATCAATTAGGGTGTGAGGGATTATGATGCCATTGATGTGGACATCAACTATAGGACTCCCAGGGTCCAAATATTTTGGACAGATCACTTGCCCCAACATTAGATCGTACCGTTGTCCTATGACATTGATAGTCAGGGCATCTCTCTTGTGCCTGCCTGGGTGCCTGAAACACTTCTCCTTGATCAATTTGTTGTAAATTGGTACATATTTTATGGCCTGGAGAAGTGGTATTTTCACACACAACTGCTTAAGCTCTCCCAGAAATTCAGTCTCCTCTTGGTTTGGTTGTGTGGTCACTGTTAGCCACTCAGGAAAGGGTGGAAAGGATTTGGGTTCATTTTCCTGTTTCTCTTCCTCATCCTCCGGGGGGAGGAGGTTGGCGATCTGGAAGGACCTTCCCAGATCGCAGGTTGATCTCCTGGATCTCCACAGCATAGCTAGGGCATGTTGTCTCCCCACTGTATATCTGTTGGGCCTGTCTATTGTTGGGGTTCAGGTTCGGTTGAGCAGGCATCTGGGGTTTTCTTGGAGGAGCAGGAGGTAATGGTTGTGGTTGAGCAGGTGGTGGAGGTAGAATGGCGGGAAGAGAGTTGTATTGGGGCCTCCACCCCAGTTGAGGTGCATTCCACTGAAGTTGTGGCTAGAAATGTGAGTGAAACGAATGAGTAGTAGGTTGAGTATGGTATTGAGATGGATAAGACCACGGAGGAGGTGCGGACCAGGAAGGATGAGCAGGGGGACCCCAAGAAGGTATATGAGCGGATTGGTTAGGGCTATAATAAGCTTGGGATGTCCCTTTCATCCCCTGTTGGTAAGGTCTGGGCCCATGCGGCCTCCTTTGGTTAAGGAAGTAGAGTGGTTCAGTGGCTGCCTCAGTCCCTTGGTACATGGATTTAAATCTGGGTAAGGTTGGGCATTGGTTTGTGGGGTGGTCTTCCTCACAAACGAAACATACCTCTACTGAGTGCAATGGACACTCATTCTTAGGGTGCTTCCTCATACATCTGGGATAGAAAATGACCAAAGCCCTCTCAGCTTCCTCTTTCTTTTGTTGGATTCAGAAAGCATCTAGTTGCATGGCAATGGTCTATTTCATCTCACTTTTGAGGTCTTCCATCTGATTAGCAAACTAATGCTTGGAGAAGGTGGCACTAGCTGAAAGTGGATTTCCCCTACCTCTTTTCCGGGTTGCCCTAGAATGGTTTCTAAACACATTCTTTATGTCCTCATAAGGTAGTTGGTAGATGTCTCCTCCAGCTATCAAATGGAGGGTATCTAGAAGGTCTTCAGGGACTCCTCGGAGCAGAACCAGCTTCAGAGGTTCAGGGTCAAGTGTGCACCTGGCCCATTTATAACTAAGTTGGAACCTTTCCTCGTAGTCTTCTAAAGACTCATCACTTCCCATGGTCATCCGAAAGATCCCCCCCTTCGTTTCCTTTGACCTACAGTAGTCCCAGTATTTTTTGTTAAAGGCTTGCTGCATTTGACCCCAAGTTGTGATACTGTTTCCAGGCAACCCCATGAACCAGCGTAGTGCTGCATCCTTGAGGGTAGAAGGAAATAGTTTCAACTTTTTCTCGTCTTCTGCATAGTCATAAGTTCGACAAAGGACAGCAAACTCAAACAGGAAGGTATCAGGGTCTTCAGTGGTCAATCCATGGAAGTGAGGTAAGGCTGAGGGACTTATGTTTTTCATTTTCATGTCCCCGTTGGTCTCTCGGATGGGAAAGGCACCTTCTATTCTCTCCTTATCTCCTATATCGTTTTTGTGTTCAGCCATGGTCTCAAGAGGGATGTTCTCTCGCTCTTCTTCTGTTATAGGATCTTCGTATATCTCAGGAGGTTCACCTATAGGTTCTTCTAGATCACTACCACCAAAGAAGAGAGAAGGGTGACTCAATGATGTGGTGGGGGTGTTGGGTAAGAATTTTCTAGTATTGTCCCTGTTCCTATGAGGCATGAATGAAATATTTTTGGTCGCTTTTGTTTTTTATGCTTGTACCTGCAAAACTAAAATAGATTGAACTGCATCTAACTATCTTTCTGAAATGAAAATGTGGAATTGAAATGAAAGCAGGAAAGGACTAATCTATTTTGCTGAAATGAAAATGCGGAATTGAAATGAAAGCGAGAAAGGACTAATCTATTTTGTTGAAATGGAATTGCAGGAATGAAATGCTAGGCTAGGCTTTTAGAATTGAAATTGGGAATTGAGATGCTAATCTATGAAAGCAGGAAATGCTAATGTACTTTTGTGGAAATGAAATTGCAGAATGGAAATGAAACAATCTACTCTACGCTTGCTGAAATAAACTACTTAGCAGAAGATTGAAGTGAAAAATGGAAGAAAAGAAGCAATCACAAATACTCTGACGCTTCCCTGGTAAAGATGCCAAAAAGAATGGTGGGCTCCAATATTGCAGCAATAATGCTGCAACTCCTGGGACTCCCTTCTTTACTTTTATCAACCTGGTAGTTTGTAACAAACTTGGAAGCGACATTGCTATATGCACAAGAACTAGCTCTTTCCGCGGCTGCCACTTGATCAGCTGGCACAAGTCTGCAAGGAGCTTAAGCCAACTTCTATGGGCTCTTAGAAGAAGCTTTTAACTGTGACGGATGAAAGCTAACTCAAAGGCTAATCTACTTGAAAAAAGAAGCTGAAAGCTGAAAGGAAATGCAAACCCTAGCAAACCCTAGTTTTACCACCTAACCCTACTGGTGCAGGAAAAAGGGTGAAAGCTATAGAAATAAATACCATTGAATCTTTGGGAAGGTTAAGTGCATGTGTCTAAGCTATCTCTGAAGTGGAACCTGAAAAAGGAACATCTTTTTGTATTTTTGAATAATATGTGTGGAATTACGTTGCATGAGTTTTGACTGCTGTTGACTATGCAGAGGTTGGTTGAGGAATGGAACTAGCGAGGTGCTTGCAGGAGGTTGGGAAGGTGAGAAGAGGGCCTAAGGGGTTCCTATCACCCTTCCAGAGAGTTTCACAGTGACAGGATCTCCGAAGACTGCTCTCGTGAACTTCTATAGGAAGTCTGCAGGGGTTCTACAGGATGTTCCGAAAGAGGATTTTGGAGGGTTGATGGAGGAAAAACGATGGAAAAATGGATATGGAGGTTGGATGATGATGTGGAGGAGTCTAGTACCCAGCAAACAAAGTGGAGGAGTGATGAGGATGGTTGGATTTTTTCAAGTATGGGTAGAGCAATGTTGCATAAAAATATGGAAATTAGGGAAAAGTGAGAGAATGTGGCAAATGAAAGGCAAGAATATAAGTTATAGGATGGAGCAAGCTATATTGATGGATTAAGGGTAGGAAAAGAGGTATCATAGGTGCTCTGCAAGTTATTTTCCAAACTGATCAAAGAAAGACTAGGAAAACCAAAGATCTAGCTAGTTTAACCTAATTTGACCTAAATATCAGCAAAGAAAATGAATAGAAGTTTATTGGCAACAAAATCATGTGAAATAGCTATGAAAACTAAGAAATAATGGATCTTAGCATGTAATCACAACTGGTATCAACTTCTACATATGTGAATCTAACACTAGCGATTGCATGATGAAGCAAAGACTGTGTTTTTGTGGCGGCAAGGACACCTTGGTCTCAGCTCATGGTCCCACGGAGGGAGAGGTGAGATCAGGGGTGCTTGATAGCCTTTCTCTAAAGATCTTCTCTATTATCAACCTATCAAATCAATCTGAACATGAAAATCCTTTTTAATCATCAACAATGACCTAGGTAACCAAGAAATATTTTAATCTACTTAGCAAAAATTGTTCTACGAAGAAATCAAAAACATATAAAAATATACAAAGGAGGCCTTGGCACTGGGGTTGGGCCCAACCCCAAGAGCTATAGGCTCCTAAGAAGAAGCTCAGAACTAATGCCAAATGAAACTAATTTCCATTACTCAAAAATAACCATGTCACAAAGGAAGTTGTACAGCAGAAGCTACAAAATGAGCTGAGAAACTAAGAAGCACTATAGTGTGAAATACAAGTATTCAAAAAGTAACCTATGAAGGCTTGAATCCTTCCTATTTATGCACTACGAGGACCTCCAACAATCCTCCTTAATCTAAGGGACTGGCTCCTCAAAACTGCAAGTACTCAGTCACTTCATAAAACCTGCTCGGCTACCCTTGGGAATCAACGTTGGTTGGTTGCTGAACTCCGAGCTGATGGTGGAGAATTTGAGGAAAAGGCCATTTAGTGTAGGAGGCACCCTCCCTATGAATCCTCAGCCTTGTCCCCTTGTATTTGGCTGTCAAATGGATCATAAATGCTTGACCTTGGTCCAAAAGTTGTCCAAAAATATGCAATAAACACGTATTAGTCTTCATGGTCAAGTGACTATCCTGATTCATTCAATTAACATAAATATACTTAAAAGCATGCATAAACTATGAAGAATGGTGGATTAATGGAGAACAATAGGAAAAATGAGCCCAATAAGTTACCTTTTCTTGGGTCCCATCATCTGGTTATTGAAAATGCCTAACAAGAATCTGTGATATTTAGAGGTGTCGTGTCTCTGCTTCTCCCTTTAAATCATTGACTTCCTTGCTTTGCTTTGCAATCCAAAGGCCTTGTACAATCTATGGGTGGAACCCTACAAGTGTTTGAGGTAGGTTCCATTGAGTTGAGAAGGAGATTAGTTCCTCTCGTCATTTTCATTATCAATCCTGTAACTATTTGTATCACCCTTCATTATCAATCTTCAATATCTACATGTAACATTTTGTATCGCCCTTGAATCCAAAAGTGAGAATGAGATCATTGATACCTTGTGAACCTTAATCAATAATTGATTCACAAAAAAATATAATCAATAGTAAATTCATGAAGAACTAATATATTGTAAGCAAGAATTGAATATGAGTGAGGAAAATAACATTTTCCCCTTTTAATCTCCCAAAATAAACTTAATATTTAATAAAAGAAACTTAATATTACATGACAAAATTTCCATTTTATGTTTAAATAATGTTTTTTTAATTAGAAATTAAAAACCCACCACACCAATTATCCAATATAGCATAACTAGATTAAAAAACCATTTAATGGTGGCTCACATTCCAAATTCCTGCCACTCTATTTACAAAACCTGTGAAAAGAGACTCATGTTCCAAAGCGAGTAAGAGGAGGGAAGTGCAAAATAAAGTTTATGTTTGAAATTAACAGATACGCCATTAATTAATTAATGAAAGTGAATGAAAAAGAAAGGAATAAGTCGTAAGTAAGAGATTTTTTTTTTTTTAATGGGTGTGTGGATTGGCAAGAAGAGGGCGAAGACAACCAGGAATCACGAGGACGAATTCAAGGTGAAGTCGTAAGATAGTGTATGTTTTTTTTTTTTTACCAGTAAGCCATTTTAATTGTGATGATAGATGGAACAAATAAGAGATTTTTTGTTTTCGTGGGTGGGTGAATTGGCAAGAGAGGGCGAAGACAAGGAATCACAGGGAGGAAGAATTAAAGGTGTTTGTTTTTGGAAATTGATAATAATACTTATCGATCTATGTATTTGATATGGCATAGACACACTAACGAGCTAATGTTTCAAAGTTGGCATCTACTGGTAGGTCCTGCCATGGTCAACCTGGCCATCTGTAAATGTAGAAACACTTTCATCTACAGGAAATCAGAAAGACATCAAAATGTTTTAGGTATGTATTATTTTTTGCTTTCAATCTCTGCTCTGCATTATTTTTCTAGTTACCAAATATCATTCATAAACTATATATTCAGCTGAATATTCAATATATTAAACAAAATGCAGGCAATGGACTTGAATTTGGTTAGCCCTTGTTCAATGGTTGTTTATGTTTCTGTCAAGTCATTTTGACCACAACACCCAAGACCACCCCAAGGAAAAACCAAAATTGAAAGACAAAATATAGAAAGTAAACATACCCTGAACATAGTCCCCAGGGTTAGCTCAGCTAGTCGAGTCCCAATCGGTAAACTACTTCTTCTATTGAGAGTTCACAAGTTCAATTTACTCAACACTATCAGGGTCAAACTTCATGGTTAATCCAACAGGAAGTGAATCCTTTGGGTGGATCTACATGGTACAAATATTCCTTAGATCTAACGGTTACCATTCTCCAAGAACTTTGAACCACATAAAATAATGGGCTACCTAGGATTATTTGAATTTATTAATAACATTATTCATAGAGTTAGATATATTTTCCACCTTCTTAAGGGTTAGTTAATACTGGAGTCATCGACAGAGGCAGAGGAATTTCCCGGACAACCAAAAGTGGTCAGAATCCAGGCCAAAAAAAATTCAAAAAATCTTTTAGATGCAGTGTTTGAATCATGTTTTTGATGGTGGAAATATATTTAGCACCATCAAAAACCTCTAAAGCTCCTAAAATTATGAATTTTGACATTTTTTACTTGGATTTATAAAAATCCCTGCTGGATTTTTTCAAAATATAACTGGAATTTCCATAACTTTAAAATAAAAAAAACATAATCATTATACTACGCCACTAATATTCCCCTATGTATAAAACTCGAGTTCTCTGTCCCTCTTTATATAAAGATACTAGAAAAATCTTCTATACTTTCATGTAATAGATCCTAAAAACATTTTTCAAAATAATATCTTTTTATAAATTTTATTGATACCTCAATACAAAATTATCTTTTTGTAGACCACTCTAGAAGAAACCTCTTCTACTCAATAATAGCAACATAAACAATGGAGAAATTATTAAAATCTAATTTTGGCCACACTGAAATCTAAAATTTAAAATTCACCCATTAAAATTTAATTTCTCGCAAACAAATTACAATTTAATTTCCCACAAACAAATTTACAAATTGCTAAAATCTAATCATTTAATTTCCCTCCTTCCCATTCCCTGCTACTTTTCTTCCTTAGCGGGTTGGGAGAGGGCTCAAAGCGAATAACACCAAGTAGTTAGAGATTTTACTGTTAAAAAATTATATTTCGTACCAGGGCTCTAGGCAGACTTAGCATTGCAATCCCTTCCTGGTTTGTAGTGCCAAATGCCTCCGAAAGAGAAATACTGGAAAATAGGCAGCAAATGATACTTGGGGCCCTTAGCAAAGCATCCCCTAAGGGGAAAAAAGGATTCTTGTTCTATCCCATAATATGAGGAGCATAAGGATGGCCTCCCAACAATGATACATGAATAGGCTGATTCAAAAACATTGACCATACATTATGTACATTCAAGAGACTATGTGTTCAGCTGAAACAGCTCAAAAGGTCCTCTCTCGATGGTCGAGGATGGGTAAGTCGCATCCTCCACAATAGTTATACAATTCTAAGATGTAGAATGCTATCTAGGTCAAGAGCGTATAATGAGAAAACAAGAAATAACCTCCCAACTAGATCCTCTACCTGTAAATAGCAATACAACCCTCCTATTTTTCAATTTATTGTAGCTGGTATGATTTGATGAAGGTTCAGATATTACATGGTTATGGTGATACTAATGGCCACCTGGAGCCTTCAAAGAGTGTATGGATGAGACAGTTGGAAAGAATGACTACTTCTTATGCTAAGTGATACATACAGACCAAAGGCACATTATTCACTCTGTATGGAGAGTACATATACTGGGAGTGGCAAGGATTGGCGGCATTATTATGCACTATTTTATGGCTTGTAACGCCATTTACTGTGCAAATGAAGTGTGCTGGAATTTTTGAAAAGAAATAGAGAATTGATAAGGCCAAGACTGAGAAAACTGAATATTGAAATGATCCTTCAAAGTTGAAGCAAAAAAGCAATCACAGGAGTGAGAGTCTATCAAATGAAACACTGAAGATCGATGACAAACTATCTTAACGAAGTGGATTCAAAATATGAAGATGTGGATGATGTTGATAAGTCCAATCTCTGAATTACTCTCTTAATCACTCAGCTGATGAGGACAAAGATGAATTTGAGCTGAAGGCATCGAAAGAGGAGATTTAAGCAAATGAAGATGATGCCTTTAAACGTGGGCATGAGGAGATGATTCTACAAGCCTTTCACTATTCTTGCCAAGATAGGGAGATTTTTGATATCTCCAAAAAGTTTGCATTCACTATCATCATGAAGAATACTTTCAAGCATCCATTAAGAAAAAAGTTTCGTGATGAACCTTTTTGGGGCCTTGGGCATCACACTGTAAGTTTCTCTTTCTGTCTATTTCATTTATGTTATGTAGTACATGTATTATAATAAAGAGGATCCATGTCAATCTATAGAAAAACTATTGCCACTTATGGATTTTAATGAAAGAGAGATTCAGATGGGTTATGAGATTTTGAGTGGAGGTTTCCCCGAATCAATAGTTACAACATTTACCTTCAAGAAAGAATTGAAGTTTGCCTCATCGTTATGAATTTTTTGGAAGGAAATTGTTGCAAATATAGACAAGTTGTTGAGTCAGTTAGAACCTGAAACCTCCCATGTTGTACTGCGTTAAGGCTTGCACTAAAAAGAAATAGAAAATCCTTTGCCTATAAGCTATGTCACAAGGTTCGCCGAATTTTAACCTTGAGGTTTGAATTTTGGTGAACCTTAAAAAAATTGTGAGGTTCGCGAACCTAATCGAACCTCATAGCCATTGACCAAGTTCATAGATCAAAACTCATAACCCCATGTCACAACTCGAGCTTGTAATTTATCCTTGCAGTTTCCATGTCCGTGATAACATTTTTGATGTTTACTAATGTTGGTTTCTTACGAATTTATCCTATAATTCATTTTATATGATATTTATCATATCTATATATATATATATATATATAATATTATATTATATAATATATATATATATATATATAATTATATACATATATATATATTATTATATATATATTATTAATATATAGATAGATAGTAGATATATCTATCTCTTTTCTATATATATATGTAATATATATGTAGCCTAATGGCGAACCTCATTTGAATCTCATCAAAAAATTCAAACTCAAACCGAACCTAATCATTGTCAAACCCTAACTCGAACACGAACCATGTGACATTGCTTGTAAGTAGCAATATGACCCTCCTCTTTTTCAATTCATTGCAATTGGGATGATTTGAAATCCTCGTCAACATTGGTTTCTTATTGCTTTATCTAGAATCCAAGCACTTTCATGGACTGTATTTGGGGCATTAAATTGGACATGAGAAGAAATTCAAATTTACAACACGTCCAAAGTCTCTATATCTCTGGTGGCTTATGAATTTAATTCTAAATACAATATTCTTGATCTCTACAATCATCAGGTTCACTTCCACATCTCCTAATCCATATAGTATTCTCCCTCTTGATGACCTTTTTGCATTGATAATTTTCCCTACCCATGGATTTTTGCTGGCATTAGCCGTCAAAGGGACTACAAGAATCACCATTGTTGAAGAAAAAAAAAAATTAGATGAACCACTTCTTGATGATAGCACTTTGAATTCTGGCACTGAGAAGAATTAGTAACCCCTTATGCTACAACAGGTATTTTGTCAAGGGCTGCATGGTTATGGTTGAATCCTATATTGAAAAAAGGTTATAGAAATGCTTTGCAATTGACAGATGTTCTTGGATTGGCACCTAGTGATAGCGCTGAAAATATGTTTGAACTTTTAAAATCAAATTGGTCTAACGACATAGTGGAACACCAACACCCTATACACCTTACATTTCTTTGATTCTTTTGGCCAAATCTTGCACTTATTGCATCCTTGGCCATTGTAAAGCTGTGTGTGATGTATATTGGCCCACTTTTGATACAAAAATTTGTTGATTTTACATTTGGATATCAGAGCTTTCCTTATGAAGGATTTTTCCTTGTATTGATACTATTTCAGCAAAATGCATTGAGTTTCTTTGTCCCCATCAATATAACTTTCAATGTAAGAAGTTGGGCATGTTGATAAGGTCTACTTTGATCACAACTTTATATAGAAAGGGTTTAATATTGTTAAGCTCCACTAGGAAACTTCATGGTGTTGGCTAGATTGTAAATGACATGGTCGTGGATGCTCAAAAACTTTCAGATGTGATGTTGTAGCTTCATTACATCTGGATGATGCCTCTATAAGTTGGGGCTACTTTATCAATCTTGTTTGAGGTTTTGTGCATTTCTATGTTGTCTGGTTTTGTTTACATGGCACAAATAATGGGCATTGTAGCTTGGGAATCCAAGAGAAATAGGAGATGTGAGTTCCAATTAGAGAAAATGTGTGATCTTCATACAATTAATGAGTTTTTGAATTATATGATGGTTTTCAAACATCAAGCATGGGAAGACCATTTCCAAACACGTGTAGAGTCTTTTAGGAATTCCAAATATGAATGGCTCTGCAAAACTATGTATTCTATTTTAGTGAATATAATTACTCTATGGAGCATGCCTTCACTTGTTTTAGTAGTCACATTCACTACATGAACATGCCTTCACTTGTTTCAATAGTGACATTCACTACATGGAGCACGCCTTCACTTGTTTTATTAGTGACATTCACTACATACATTTTTGTAGGAGAAAAAGTTATAGTAGGGAAGGTGTTCACTACAAAATTTATTTTCAAAATTCTTCAAGAACCCATTAAGAACTTTCTTCAAGCTTTAATATCTATCTCACAAGAAATGGTGTCCTTGGATTGACATGACAGGTATATAACCAAGAAGGATCTTGATCCTAAGGCAACTGAAAGGTTACCTCCAAGAAAAGAGATTGGTGTTGTAGTTGAAAATAGTACTTTCTTTTGGGATGAAAAGGAATCCAAATCCACTATTCAAAATATCAACCTTGAGGTTCGAAGTGGATCTTTGCTGGCAATTTTTGGCACGGTTGTGTTACGCAGTAATTTGTCACCGTCAGTCACCGTCCTTGTCGCACCCCCACTGTCACACATTGGAGGACACATTTACGGACCTGTGACCAGTGACATAACTTGAAAACACTTGCATTGAGGCCTCCTGAATGAAGTTCAATAACCCTCGAGACACCTTCTGAGATTAGCCTTGATAAAGGCCTTCTCACCATTAGCGCGGTCCAGTAGTATACCTCGCAATGGCTCAGTCCTTACAAAGAGGGCGCGCCCATAAGCGCTCTGTCCCAGAGCATGGCCCGCACCACACAAATTAGGCATGATTTCTGGCCAGCGCATGCTAGAATGCTTTTTCCCTTGCGACTCACTCAGTTCCCTGAAGGAAAAAACCTACAAAAGCATCCGGGTTTCGGCTTTTCTATCCAAGGCAATGGCTATTATGAGACATTACCAAAACTCAGAATGTGTCCACATACAATGTGTATCTCCTCTCCCTTTATCTATAAAAGCCTGTCTCCCCATAATGAACAAGCTAGTTAGTAGTTTCTTGGAGGCTAAAGCAAAAGAGCAAACAAGCTAGTGTGAGAGAGATACTTTTGAGCTAAAAGTTGAAAGTAAGGTTATGTTGCCGGATTGTTGAGAGAGAAAGTGATTTTGCAAGACGTGTCGGACTGACTGCCCACCCAGCTAGAGGAGTTTTACAGTGTCAAGCCTTAAGTGGTTGTAATTTCTTCTCTCATTTCTTTAATGCAAAGCCACTGTCATTATGGTTTCATTTATGTGTTACATCGGTGATGTGTGAATTGTATCTTGCTTGACTGATACATAGCTGTATGTTTTTGGATTTTATGCTTGTTGTGGTTTATTCTTCACTTGTGCAGGTATCTATAAGCAAATAGCGACCGGCCGGAGATAGAGGATAGGAGCGACACTTTCCCCCCACAACAAACAAGCGTTGGATCCCAGGTTGGTCTCCTAGATCGACTTTTAAATTATATAGCTAGAAACTTGCATGCAGCGTGATTGATTGTTGCTAGACCCCTGTGGGGCTAGTGGGATCCACCTCTTTCCGCAGAGGGGATTTACCTCCACAACAAATTGGCGACTCCACTGGGGAGTTTGTCTATTGATTGTTTGAGTTATATTGTCTGATTTTGTAAATCAAGGACGGAGCCTGAAGAACGGCCAGGCAGCCTTTGAAACACTTCCGCCATGCGGAAGTGAAGTAGATCAACGCCCCTTCAGTCTATCTCTGGGTGATTTACAAACTAGATGGTATAAGTCTTGCTTTGCAAGTCTTTTTACTGTCATTGTCTGATCTAAACATTGTCTTCGCCTGCAATCCTTACTTTTTTTTCGTTCACTGGCCCTGTGTGGTTCTTTTTCTTTTTTTTTCCAAGCAAGCTCGCGCCAGCGCGCTTTTCCTCTGGACAGTCGCGCTACTGGGCGCGGTCTGTTTTCGTAGCGCTCGCGCTACATTCTGGTTAGCGCGGGTTTCAGGCCCTCAGTCGCGCCTCTGTAATTTTTGCCTGTCAGTTCCCTGCCAGCGCACTTTTCCTGTGGACGATCGCGCTACTGGGCGCGGTCTGTTTTCATACATCTCGCGCTACGTTCTGGTTAGCGCGGGTTTCAGACTCTCAGTCGCGCCTCTGTGTTTTTGCCTGTCAGTTCTCTGCCAGCACACTTTTTCTCTCGACAGTCGCGCTACTGGGCGCGATCTGTTTTCAGACATCTCGCGCTATACTCCTGTTAGCGCGAGTTACAGTACCACAGTCGCGCCACACTGGTCAGATCTGTTTAGAAGCCTGTTGGTCAACCTCTGTTGCTTGGATCTGGTTTTGCCCTGTGTATGCCCCTGTGGATCTGTTGGTCAGCTTACATGGTTGCATGAAACTCTCATTTTTTTGCCTTGTTAGGTGGTTGTTTTTGTTTCGAAAAAACTGGCTGTTAGTTTTTTTTTTAAATTAATTTTCCAGCAACGAACATCTCTTGAAAGCTTTACGTACATCGTCATTTTTTTATTTAAAAAGAAAAGAGAAAAGAGAAAGTTTATTTTTGTTTTATCATTTAGTCATGTCGTGATAATTCTTTTTGTTTCAAAAAAAAAAAGAGTTTTTCCTTTCTTATCGATTAGCTGCATCAGAATTATTTGGAATCGTTTTTGTTTACATGAACCTCTTCGCTCTCCTATAGCTAGCTTTCATACAAGCAAAACGAATTCAGTTTTTCATGTAGTTGCATTTAGTTTCTTTTTCGAGAGATTACATTCGTTAAGGCCAGC
>APFE030040485.1:88190-134781 GCA_000404065.3 Pinus taeda | reverse complement strand
GTCCACCATCCTTGTCGCACCCCCACTGTCACACATTGGAGGACACATTTACGGACCTGTGACCAGTGACATAACTTGAAAACACTTGCATTGAGGCCTCCTGAGTATGAAGTTCAATAACCCTGAAGACACCTTCTGAAGATTAGCCTTGAAAAATGCCTTTTTCCCATTAGCGCGGTCCCACAGTGTATTACCCCGCGCCAATGGCTCAGTCCTTACAAAGAGGGCGCGCCCATAAGCGCTTTGTCCCAGAGCACGGCCCGCGCCACACAAATTAGGCATGATTTCTGGCCAGCGCATGCTAGAATGCTTTTTCCCTTGCGGCTCACTCAGTTCCCTGAAGGAAAAAACCTACAAAAGCATCCAGGTTTCGGCTTTTCTATCCAAGGCAATGGCTATTATGAGACATTACCAAAACTCAGAATGTGTCCACATACAATGTGTATCTCCTCTCCCTTTATCTATAAAAGCCTGTCTCCCCATAATGAACAAGCTAGTTAGTAGTTTCTTGGAGGCTAAAGCAAAAGAGAAAACAAGCTAGTGTGAGAGAGATACTTTTGAGCTAAAAGTTGAAAGTAAGGTTATGCTGCCGAATTGTTGAGAGAGAAAGTGATTTTGCAAGACGTGTCGGACTGACTGCCCACCCAGCTAGAGGAGTTTTACAGTGTCAAGCCTTAAGTGGTTGTAATTTCTTCTCTCATTTCTATTTAATGCAAAGCGACTGTCATTAGTTTTTCATGTGTTACATCGGTGATATGTGAATTTTATCTTGCTTACTTGGTACATAGCTGTATGTTTTTGGATTTTATGCTTGTTGTGGTTTTTTTCACTTGTGCAGGTATTCTATGTGCGAATAGCGACCGGCCGGAGATAGAGGATAGGAGCGACACTTTCCCCCACAACAAACAAGCGTTGGATCCTAGGTTGGTCTCCTAGATCGACTTTTAAATCATATAGCTAGAAACTTGCATGCAGCGTGATTGATTGTTGCTAGACCCCTGTGGGGCTAGTGGGATCCACCTCTGTCCGCAGAGGGGATTTACCTCCGCAACAGGTTGGAACCGAGAAGTCCTCTTCATTGTCATCCATTCTTGGGGACATGCCAAAACTCTCTAGCGTGGTATAACTACTATCCCTACTATCATATTTACTTTCATCTCCATCTTCCTCTTTTGGTCTTCCATTACATTAAAAATATGTATTTATAACTTGATAACATTATCAAGATAATTGTTACAAAATTTGTTATAGTTTCCTATTCAAATTTAGGCCAATAGAGAAAACAAGCCAAACTGACTTGCTGGCAAGTCAAACTCGCTTCTTGGCCAATACAAAATTGCTAGTCTTATAAGAAAAAATTAGCCTAGTTTTGCTGAGTTTTGCCCATGTTTGAGCCGATCACTTACTCTCCTGTCTCACCCAAGTTTTCATGGAGCCAAGCTTTGTAACTATAAGAACCAAAACATGGGAAAGCTCCTCCTGCCAGAGAAATGTGAGATTGCAATAAGTACAAACCAAGGACACACATATACTAAGAAGAAGAAACTTTTACCCATTAGAAGTTTTGATTGTGAAGGACTCATATGACTAGTTGTTCGTAGTACCTAAAATTAATTTATTGTAAGATAACTAGATGAAATAAACGATAGTCAAAAGTAACAAAGATAGTAGTTGACTTGAAAAATGACACTTCGAAGGTATAATAGACTTGTTTTCTGTTAATTAATGATTCACTGATTCATCAAACATGATTTGTTCTCGTAGATTTCTTTCCCTCATTTAGAATAAATAGGTTTATTAGATTGAACTCTAGTTCTCACCAATTTTGTCAGAAATCACTTAGATCTAGGATCTCTATCTCTTTAATAGAAACAAAATAATTTTACTATAGATACAACTTTTGCAATGAAAGCCCTTACTACTTGTATGGAAGTTTTAAAACTGACTTTACATTTTGTTTGTGCTCAATTTCAACTATTTTTTCATCTCTTCTAAGCATTCCTTTCCTTTGCCTACTTCTTTTTCCTAACTAAAACTTTATTTTGTTGTACCTCTTACCCTGTAGTTCCTTTGCTGAATTTTTTCCTTCTTGAACTCAAAGTTGATGATGGTTTCTTCTCTCTTGTTTTGTGACTTTATTTCTTTACATTTATTTTTATTCCAATTAGAGTTGTCTTCCAAGTTCACTTGAGTATTTGATGGGGTTTTCCTTGATCCTTCACTTTCTTAGGTTTGTTGGCAACCCATTCTCCTTTTTATTTTCTCCTTGCATCTCAAAACCCTTCTTTCCTTTAGCAGTTAGGTTATGGATGTTGAATTTCCACGATCTTGGGTCTAGGATAGAATCTTAAAATATCTGACGCTACCAAACCAAGAATCTCAACAATACTACTTTGCACAACAGAATATAAACAATGGTATATCACACATGCACAAAATATAGAAATTTTTTTACAAGTTTTAACCCAACTTCGTTATATTAAACAAAATATAATACAACAATCTAGGGCTCCCGTACCAGGGATAATGGCCCTCATACATCCACTAGTACAAGATACGAACTGGGGCTTAGTGTCAGTCCATCAACCCTCAATAAAATACTTTTACCATCTGGTTGATGTAGTCGACTCTCTTAGCTCCCCTCGATCGTACCCTATACTTGCCCTATCCTTTGGCTGGGGATCTGCAGCTCCTTCCTCTATCAATGATCCAAGTCCATCTAACCACTGAACCTCGGCTGTCAATATGCTCTCTAGTTGTGCCATAGTCGATAAACGCCACAACACATTGAGACTGCTGTTGAGTTGTTCACAGCTCCACTTGTGAACAACTCTCAACTACCTATTGCTACTCCTCAACTACTCAAGTACTTCAATGGTCTTCCTATTCTACATTGATGAAGACCAACATAGGGCACGGAGAGCTACCACCTATCAATATAAGATGTCCATCTCCCACAATGAACACATGCTAGGAGGACTACCCATCATTTGTTGTAGAAGTCCTTCTCTAGGCACAAATCTCAGGCTCCACAACTGCTCCTAGTTGATCAGACCCTTGAGCTCAACAATTGCCTCTATCGTAACTACGTTTGTCCATCAAGTTGTTGCTCACTCGGCTCCAACTTGGACACTATCACGCTGTCCTCCAACAGACCATAAGTGCCCAATCCACGTCCACAATTTTTCCACTCTCACGTTGCCCTCCAACAGTCCACAAGTGACCAAATCCATGATCTAGCATTTGCACCTAGTTAGGGCATACCCACACCTAGGAGACCCTTACACACTGTTTCCCATAGACTTCTCCACATCCGCCCTTTACTCTGAAATAGGGGAGCCATTTCACAAATCTAGGATCCAAACTTCACTGTGAAACTGCCCATTGGTTAGGGCTTCTAACATGCCATGCCAACCTTACCTCCTTGACTTCCACAGGCTGCAAAAATTTGTCCACACTAGGACACCTACATCACTCCATAGTGGGACCTACTCCTAGTTGGACTTCCTTCATGCCCAAGGCAACTCCAAAAAATGGCTCCCAATAAACTGTAATGTAGATTGATCCAAATACTGGTCAAAACTTAGACCCAACACAAAGCAAACTAGCTTCAATTCTAATATATTTTTGTTGTCCCTGGTTAGGGTACTTGCACGCTACAACAACCCTAAATATACCACTCAAACAACCTCGAATCAATGTGATCTAACCATGGGATCGTGCCCACCTATTGTGTTGTTGTTCTGGTCATATACCATCCAAAACAACCTTGTGTAGATGCCTTCCTATGGTGGTATGGCCCGTGGCCTACCACAATTAAAATCCAATGCCTACAATCCACACGAAACAGGGTTTAACTCACTTCGTTGTTGCCATATTAGTCCTGCGTTCAACCTTTAACGTTATAAATCTAATATGAAAATATATGATAGTAATAATATACCCAAGAATAATCACCAAAAATAACAAGATCTCAATATAGATAGAAATGTTTCTTTATTGATCAAACCCTTAAGGTAGGGCAAGACCATACATTCACTCCTTAAGGAAGGAGAACACTCCACAAGCCATATTCCTATTCATATAATAATCTTTGACATCCCTCAATGTGGAGTCTTTAGCCTCTATATAGGCCTCATACATACAATACCATGGGTCATTACCATGGTTCCCTCAATACCATCTATCTAATACCATGGGCCCATTACATTATTACTAACTACTTGTGGTCCCTTACATGATACGGTTTAACCACCTTATTTATTACTATGGCCCATCCCATTATTACATTATTGCCTTGGGTACCTCCCTTTGTACCCCATATTATCCCCCCTAGGTATATAACAGAAGTAAATAATTATGAGATATAAATGAAATGTCTCTCATTTTAATCTTTTATGGGGAGTTCACTTCTTCATATATGTATATTTTGTAATTCATATTCTAGCACATATTTTACAATGCAAGTAAAAATGTGAGAGTTAAGAACTAAAACTCCTCATTTCCTACCCTATATCAAAATTCAAGAAACTATTTTATAAAAGAAGTTTATGAAAATATTTTCCATCACTAATCTAAAGTCCATTTCTACACACATGAACAATATTATATAGTCTGTTTTTTTTAGGGGATGAATCCCCAATGAAGAAGCTTTATATTACAACATGATATAATTATATTACAACTTGATACAATCCGTACATATGTTGCATCAATCGACAGCAACCCAACAAATACATACAATCGTTGCATACAGCGACCCGACATGTAAATGTGTGTTTCGAACACAAGTGAGGAGGGCAATATTGCACCATCCCAACCACGCGAGACAGCAACACGGTACTAGTTATAAAGTCTGATTAGAATTACTAATTCAACAATGTTTTTCATGTAAACCAAATAAAATGTTATTACTGATTAGAATTACAAATTCAACAATTTTTTCATTTAAACCAAATAAAATGTTATTAGGTGAGCAAAGTCATTATTCAAAATGCTTTTGAAACCATATTATGATAAATGAAAATTAAATTTTATGATATTTTGAAAAGATAAAAAAATAAACACACATCGAACCTTATTTCTACGAAGCGTGACATATTTGACTCAGGTTTAAAAACTTGCCTGGAAAATGGGAAACCTTTCTCCTCGAGAAAATTGAGATGAGCTATTATTTTCCCTGAATTTTATTTTCATTTACAACAAATTTATTAAATTACAATGCTTTTCCTCCAATATTTAGCTTCACCGTACATTTATTGGTCTAAAAGAGTTTTGGCCAAGATTTTTTTCCTTCGAAGAATCTTAATTCATCCACGTAAATAAATTTCCTCCAGGGTATTGGCATACTTCTTCACCAGTAATGCACCCATCAAAAAGCAACTTTGTTTCACATGAATGTCAATACATTGTAAACCAGAGAAAATATTCTCCTCTCACTACCTACCTGGCCATTCTTTCCACCCTCCGTGAATAATCAAATGAATGTGCAGATTAGGGTTTTCTTACATTTTGAAGAAATTAACCAAGATTTATAGGACGAGTGAAATTAAGAAAAAAGAGTTAAATCATTTGTGAAGGAGCCAATTTGCAAATGATATTTATTTGAATTATTTTATTGACGGTCATTCTGGAAAGTCATTTAAAGAATGAGGTAATAAATGTGCTTAATTACAGAGCGATTAAAGATTTAAGCAAAAAAATAAGAGATTATTAAGTTTTCTTGTGTATGCAAAGTTTTCCATGGTTTTCTAAACATAAAGGAGATTTAAAAATAATTCTTATTTTCATTTTTGTTATTCATACAGTTACAAAAGAAACAATTATTATTTGTATAAAATCTCTAAATATTCATTCAAAAGGGAAGGAGGGATAAGTTTGGAGGCAAGAACAGATTTATGGTTCTGAACAGTCTTAATGCACTTGTTGCATAGATCGATCATTGATGCTTTTATAACCTTTTGTTCTGCAATTTGAAAATCATACTTCTTCAGTTTTCCTTTTCATTTCCACTTTGTTTTGTGTGCGTATACACTGATGTAGTTTGTAGTCTATGCAATAGACCCGATCGTTTGCTTATAATGCATTACATTACTTAATTCATGTTCTTCTCAAATATTAATATTATCATAGGTATCAAGATTGGGATATTTGCATGTTGTATTGTTTAATTGGCTAAAAAAACACTTGTTGTTGATTGGTCTTATTACAATATTTCATGCAGATGCATGTATTACACCAATGTACTCATTTTGTTCATTTTTATCATTTATGTGTTTGAATCCAGATATATGTTGACACACTGGTAGCTGACTTGATTAGCACTATTTTGTCACTGTAGAATTTTCCTGTAGATTCACAAGCTCATGCAATTTACTAAAGCACAAGATAAGAATCTACTTCTACTTTCAACCAACAAAAGGCAATAGATCGATGAAAACAATATGAACAAGAAGAAGACAAATCAATGGCACATAACACAATAAGTTTTCATGGGGAAAGCCACTGCTCAAAACCCCACCTATTTGTATTGCATTAAATCATAAATATTGGTGAAGATACAAATCTTGTTCTCATTAGAATAATTCCACACAAGTATGCTCAACTCTTTGCCTCACAAGCCCTCTATTAGCCATTACTTCGCCAATTTCCACTATCTACCAAGCCCCTATTTCCTTGCGCAATTCCTAGGATGATTAGCCCGTATTTAAAGGGAATTCATGCTTCCAAAACTACGCAATCCAAATTTAGTTCCTTCTGTGACTGCATGCATGATATTTACAACTCAGTAAATCATACAACTGATAGTACACTGTCCCTGCACTCTAGTCTCAACTGGGTCTTTCTCTGAATTGACATGCATGAGTTTCTCATGAGGGAATCTTCAGTTAAGTGGAGTAACACTTGTGGATACACCAGTGCAACAACTAACTGTTAGTCCTCTATTAGTTCCAAAACATAGCTAGAACTAATTTAACTGACCATAACTAAGTAAACTGAGTTAATCTAATTACAATTCAATTTAAAATCATACTATGACCCTAAAATTTAGGGAGGACATATACATGACTACATAAAGACTTCCAACATGAAATTCCTAAGCTAATTAAATTAATTAAACTTAATTAACTATTTACAAGTTTCTATGAGAATAAAATTCGATTTTAATTCGCAGTTTAATTCAAGGACAAATTAAACTGGAATTTCTTGTTGCCATTTCTCAACACTCCCTCTCAACAAGAAAGGGACTATCTACTACCCTGATCCTATCTCCATGAAACTTGAATTTACATCTTGACAATGTCTTTTTCAAAATGTCAGCATCTTGCTCCTCTTTGGGAGCGTACTCCAACAATATGATCCGCCTCAATACACAATCTTGTAGATGATTATATCGGATATCAATGTGCTTGGACCTATCATGAAAAACTGGATTTTCAGAGAGTTTGATACAACTCTAATTATCGTAGTAAATCATTATCAGATCCATCTGTTGACCAAATAGACCAACCAGGATTTTCCTGATCCATATGACCTCACATGTTGCCTGACTTGCAACCATGTAATCTTCCTCCGTCGAACTAAGTGCAACCGATATTTGTTTCCTACTGTACCAAGAAACTGTGGCTGGCCCAATACTGAAAATCCCTCCTCATGTGCTTTTTCAGTCGAACAGACTCCCTTCCTAATCTACATCGGCGAAGCCTTGAAGCTTCACTCCCTCTATCCATATGTACCACAATCCATACAAAGTAGTGCCTCTGAGGTATCTCAATACATGCTTTGTCGCCTTCCAATACAACTTGGCAGGCATAACCATTGCTTGACTAAGCTTGATAACTGCATAGCATAAATCTGGTCATGTGTTCACCAAGTACATGAGTGAACCCACAAGCTGCCTGTAAACAATAGCTTCCACTACCTCTCCTGAAGTAGCATCCTCTTTCCTTCGGTTACCAGCTAGAGGAGTTTCCATAGGATTGTAGTTTTCCATGTGGAACCTCCTCAGTATCTCATTGGTATACTTTCCTTGAAACACAAACGACTCCCCATCGTCCTTCCATACTTCCATGCCCAGAAAGTAATGCATGAGCCCTAAGTCCTTCATCTCAAACTCTCTTGCAAGGTCCTCCTTACAAGATTTGATCAGTTGATCATCACCTATCAGTATGAGATCATCAACATAAATTACAATGATCAACAGTTTACCTTCCACCACTATGTGGTACAGATTCGCATCCACTTCACTCTTCGTGAAGCCCAACCCGGTGAAGTAGTTGTCTATCCTGGTGTACCAAGCACGAGGTGCTCGCTTCAACCCATACAGCACTCTCTTGAGCCGGCACACAAGCGACTCATGGTCAAAGGTTTCAAAATCTTCAACCTTCTCTATGTACACATCTTCCTCAATCGTGCCATTAAGGAAGGATGTATTTACATCCATCTAATGTATCTTCCACCCCATCTGTGCTAATAGTGCCAATATAGATCTGATAGACGAGTACCTTGCAACAAAAGAAAAGGTATCATCATAGTCAATCCCCTCTAGCTCTGAAAAGCCACGGGCCACAAATCTAGCCTTATGCTTCTCCACACTACCATTTATAGCTTGCTTTACCTTGTAAAGCCAACGAGAGCTCACCACAGACTTATCCTTCGGCCTCGGGACCACATCTCGAACTCTCTTACGAACTATGGAGTCATACTCCTCCACCATGGCATCAACCCAAATCGGTTGTTGCACTGCTTCCTCAAAGCAAGATGGCTCTGTCACAACACAACCACTCATAAGAGCCATGTATCCAGTGTACGTGTCAGGTGACCTCCTTTGTCTGTGTTATGATGTGGGTGCTCCCACATTCTCTCTAGCATCCGACAGCAATCTATCTGCCTCTCTCGTGCGCTTTCTCCCATCTCTAGAAGACTATGCCTGAGTGGATGTCTCCACTCCTGGATCCTCTGTATTTGGTTGCTCCACATCAATATGAGGCTCCTCAACCTTAGGTGATAAAATCTCCTCAACCACATGTAGTCAAAGCTCCCTCTCAAGGGAAACTCACATGGCCTTCTCCTCGTCGAATTTGACATCCCTGCGAACCAATGTCATCCTGTTGGTCGGTAAGTACACCCGATAGTTGTGAGGTGTATCAGTGTACCCCACAAATATCCCCATCTCTGCTATCATCTCAAGCTTCTTCCATGTATCCTTGGTCACATGGGAATATACCGATGACCCAAAAATCCTGAAGTGACGAACATTTGGGCTCTTACCTGAATAAGCCTCCTCTGGTGTCTTCATCCAAAGTATCCGATGTGGGCTACAATTTTGAACATAAACCATTGTGTTGCATGCTTTAGCCCACAAGTGTAGTGGTAGGCCTTGATCATGCAGCATCACCCTCAATGCCCCTACTATACTTCTATTCTTCCTCTCGGCCACCCCATTCTGCTAAGGGTTATGGGGTGTCGTCAAATGTCGTTTAATACCTTCCGCTGCACAGGAGTTCTTAAAGTCGTCGGAGACATACTCATTACCATTATCACTCCATAGATTTTTAACCTTCCTGCTCAACTCTTTCTCCACCAATGCTTTAAACTCATGAAACTTTGTGAAGGTTTGATCCGTTTTCTGCATGAAAAGTATCCAACATTTTTTAGAAAAGTCATCAACAAATATAACATAATTCCTGTGTTTGGTCATAGATGCTGTCGAGAATGGTCCACAGACCTATGAATGGACTCGCTCTAGAATATCCTCTACTCGACTGTCTCTGTCATGAAAGGAAGACTTGGTGTATTTACCCAAAGTACACCCCTTGCATGTATCAACTTGCTCTAGCGTACCTTTGGGCAAACGTGTGGAGATTTGTTGCATGATCTTCAAAGCCCCATGATGCAAGTGACCCAATCACCTATGCCACAACTTGGCAACGTCTCGGCTCTACACCATCTCTACTTTCGTGCTCAAAGAAAAACAATCCTCTACTTCCAACTTATAAAGATTCTTCACCTTAATCCCTATCTTCTTTTCTTGACCTATGGTTATGTGTCAAAGGAACACATTTCCTTTCGAGAAGATCACATCATAGCCTCTCTCCTCAAGCATGGAAATGGATACCAAGTTCTTCTTTAGCTCGAGCACATACATAACATTCTTCAAGGTGAGTGGAGCCCCATGCTCCCTCTAAAAAGTAACCATGCCCAATCCAGTAGCAATATACATCTCATCGTCACCCATCTCGATATGCATCTGGAGATCTTTCTCCTCCAGGTCACTGAATAACTCCTTGTCGCTAGTTATGTGGAATGAAGCTCCACTTTCGAAGTACCATACACTTCCCATCATTGATGACACCATGCATGCAATGAGGGAAAAATCCAATTTGAATTGAGATGCCAAATCCTCACCTGCCACTCCTCCTGAGGACTTCTTCTTAGACTTCTTGAGTGGACAATTTGTATCAAAATAGCCCAACTCATGATAATGAAAGAATTTCACTTATGTCATGTCTTTTTTCTTACCTCCATGGCAAGAATCTGATTTGGAATGGGAATATTTCCCTCTCCCCTTCTTCGCCTTACCCACTAAGGCACATTTATCTTCATCATCAGTGTTTGACGAAAAGCCATACATAGTGTTCCTTCTGATATCCCCCTGCATCAAATCTGACCATAGTCGTTCCCAATCTGGCAACTACTCCCGACCATTTACAGAGTCTTGATAACTATGACAACTCTTTGGAATTCCTAGAAGAGAAAGACTCACCATATCATCCTTGGAAACCATGATTCCAACATTTCCAAGTTCATCACGACATTGAGTGAACTTGGTCAAGTATTTTAGAATATTCTCGCCTTTCTCCTTTTTTATTTTTCAAAGTTTGTCCTTCAATGCCAATTTCCTTTGGTCACTGTTGTTTTGATACAAGTCCTTCAATGCTTTCCACATAGCATACAAAGTTTCCTTACCATGGAGACTAGAGACAATGTGGTCTCGAACTCCCTTCGCCACACACTTCTTCCATTCGGTCAGATTTTGTGCATTCGATGTTGCTAGCTTAGGAATGTCTTGATCAACAAATTCCTTCAAGCCTATCCTCCAACATAGCCTCCATTCTGTCCCTCCATGCTATATAATTCGAGTTACCTTCCAAGGCATACTCAAGCCACAAATCGGAGAACACCATCTAAAGTATGTATTACAAATTCAAATTTAACCTTTAACCCAAAATGCAAAACTTTGAAATCTCCTCAAGTATATTGAATTCATCTATGATACCATGTAGAATTTTCCTGTAGATTCACAATCTCATGCAATTTACTAAAGCACATGACAAGAATATACTTCTACTTTCAACCATGAGAAGCCAATAGATTATTGAAAACAATATGAACAAGAAGAAGACAAATCAATGGCACATAAAATAATAAGTTTTCCTGGAGAAAGCCACTGCTCAAAACCCCACCTATCTGTATTGGATTTATATCAGAAATATGAGTGAAGATACAAAGCTTGTTCTCACTAGAACAATTCCACACAAGTATGCTCAACTCTTTGCCTCACAAACCCACTATTAGCCAATACTTAGCCAATTTGCACTACCTGCCAAGCCCCTATTTCCTTGCGCAATTCCTAGGATGAATAGCCTGTATTTAAAGAGAATTCATGCTTCCAAAACTGTGCAATCCAAACATGGTTCCTTCTCTGATTTCATGCATGATATTTACAACTCAGTAAATCATACAACTGATAGTACATTGTTCTTGCACTCTAGTCTCAACTGGGTCTTTCACTGAACTAACATGCATGAGTTTCTCATGAGGGAATCTTCAGTTAAGTGGAGTAACACTTGTGGATGCACCAATGCACCAACTGATTGTTACTCCTCTATTAGTTCCAAAAACAACTAGAACTAATTTAACTGACCATAACTAAGTAAACTGAGTTAATTTAATTACAAAAACTCATAATGGACCCTTAAAATTTAGGGTGAACATATACACGACTACAAAAATACTTCCAACTCGAAATTCCTAAGCTAATTGTTAATTAAACTTAATTAACTATTTACAAGTTGCTATGAGAATAGAATCCGAGTTTAATTCACAATTTAATTCAAGGACAAATTAAACTAGAATTTCTTGTTGTCATTTTTCAATAATCACAAAAACTAGAGGATTTGTTTGTTTTCATATATTCATATTATTAGTCAATGAACATGTTCTTAATGCTTGTATTTTGAGGGAGAATGGAGTGTAATAATGTGTGATATTATACTATTTTGTTATTTTTACATCACGATGACCAAACAATAAATAAGCATTCAAGTATAACAAACACTTCATTTATATATTTATTTATTCTCTTTGTCATATTCATTTCTAATTTGTCTTGTCATTTTCTCATTGCATACTTAAGGTTTTGATTGCAATTATTGATATTTTAATTAATATAAGTTCCCTTTCCCAAATCTTAATCTCTCTTTTAACAACACGCTTTCAAATCATTAATTTGGCCCCATTTATTTTTTGAAATAGAAAATGTTTGTGATTATACAATAAACACAAGGAATACCCCCTGAGGTGAAGGGAGTTCAACCCTTGCCACCTAAAGTGAGAGCGTTTTAAACCCTCAGAGAATGTCTTCTTGGGTTGTGCTTAGTTATCGGGACAATCTGAGAACCAACATTCACTCCCAAAACAGAAACACTCTTTCTCCATATCTATTTATCTCTCTCTCCCTCCCTCTCCCTCTCCCTCTCTTCCACTTCTCTATCTCTCTCTCTCCCCCTTATATCCCTGTCTCTCCCTATCTCTCTATATCCACCTTTCACTCTTTATGTATTTTTTCTTCTCTCCTTTTCTCTCTCCCTCTCCAATTCCATCTCTCTCTCCCCCTCCCTCTCTCCTCTCTTTCAAGTCCTCTCTCTTTTCCTTCCTTTCTCTGCCTTTTTGTCCTACCTCCCTCTGTCTCTCCCCCCCTCTGTCTCTCTTTTCCCTCTGACTCTGTCATTATCTCCCTCCCTATCTCTTGCTCTCTCTCTCCTCAATATCTATGTCTCCCTCCCGCTCTCTTTCCCTCCTATCATTCTCTCTTTCTTCCCTCTTTCTCTCTCACTCACTCTCTCTCCATCTCTCCCTTGTCACTCTCTCTCTATCCACCTATATCTCTCTATGTATTTGTTCTTCCCCCCTCTCTCTCCTTCCCTATCTCCTTCTCTCTCTCAAGTCCTCTCTCTCTTCCTTCCTCTCTCTCCCTACCCCTCCCACCTCCCTCTCTCTCTACCCCCCATCACTCACACACACTCTCTCTCTATCTACCCTCCAACTCTGTCACTATCTCCCTCCTTCTCTCCTTCTCTCTCCTTTCCTTCCTTATGTCTTCCCTCATCTCCTCTCTACCTCACTCTCTCCCTCTTTCTCTTGTCACTCCCTCTCTCTTTACCTCTATCTCTCTATGTCTGTGTTCTCCCATCCCTCTATCTTCCCCTCCAACTCCATCTCTCTCTCCCTCCCTTTCTCCCTCTCTCCCTCCTCCCCATCAATCTATATATCTCTTTCTTTCTCTCTCTGCCCATCTTTCTCAATTTCTCCCTCCCTCCTTCTTCCCTCCTCGCCCCTCCCCGCCCATCTGTCTCTCCATCCATATGATCGAGAATTGTCACTCTATTTAATCACTGGTTTATGTAAGGTTTAGTATATTTTACATTTTTAATTTTGATATGAGTTATGGTTTTTGGCATGTGGTATTGATAAGCCATGGTATTGTAACAAAACCTATTTACAAGTTAATAATATCCATGGTCAAGTGGGGATGAATATCTATGGTTAAAAATATTGTTAAATTGTAAGTACTAAGTTTTTATGTGCTTACTAATTAAATCTAAATATGGTTATGGAATCATGATTAGTCCCTGCCAAGGCAGGACTTTATTAATCACTATTAGTTTAACATTCACCAATGCAAACTATAATGTTTAACTTTGAATAATGTTTAAATTATTAAAAAAGCTAATTTTCAAACATTTAATTGGATCATAACTTGAAGGTCACATAATGTCATGTGGATAAATGGTTTACATATTTTATGCCATAATTTATGGATATGGTTACAATATTCATGCATGATTTTTACATGTTTGTGCAGTTATTATTTTTCTTAAGCTTGGTAGGATAACCATCCAAAAATTAAATCCTTGAAAATAGCTTATACTCAAGTATATAATATGTTTACTGTCAAATTACTTCCCACCATAATAATTTAAGCAAGTATTTGCATAAAAAATGGATAGGAATAAGATGTGCATAAATATACTTACTAGAAGTTACTTCCCACCATTGTATGGATGACTTTTTATGGAACATTATTAATTTAGCATTTAGCAATGTATGTTATAACTATTTCTGTAATTGTTCATTGAATATAATTCTAACTTAAGTTGGAGAGACTAAGCTACCCTATAAAATAAAATTACAATATAACAAATTGAATTTTATATTTTTATTACTTTTAACTTATTATTACATTCATTTACAAACAATACAACATCTCCATCATGGTAAGGTCTATATTACTTTTAACCTATCTTTTTTTATTGGGCTAACAATTTTCTAGGTTTGATAAACACACAATATTTATATAACATTATATATGTTATATGATTTTATTTTTTAATTGAGCCAACATTTTTTTAAATGTTTATGTTAAATGTTAAAAATTTATGCCTACAGGTCTCCCCTCTCCCCTACACTGGGTTGGAGAGTGCCTCTCAACACAATAAGAATTACTCCACAATTATAAAGAAATTCATGCACACAGACACATTGTTTACCCTAGAAACCAAAATGAGTAAATGAGCTTTGAATGGGTGTTCAGTGTATTTTGACAATTTACAGTTACAATGATTTCACATCTCTATCCATCCTCCTCCACTTATCCAAAGGACCTATTTAGAATGAAGGTGGAGAAAGAAATAGGGAGAGTTTGGGGGTGAAAAAAATACCAATAGACATGACACTTCATTTCCCATTCCTCAAGTTTCTTGTTTGTTTATTTTTTTATTTTAAACAATTCATTAAATATTCTACTTTTTTATCTTATACCACTTCTACATTTGGGTTTGTAAAACACATAAACTGGAAATCATATCAAATGGATATTAATTGATCTCAAAGATGTACATGATCTACATATAAATATATATATAGGAAACAATTGAATTAGCTCATGGGTCTTCTTGGACTGCAATAACCCAAACTAACCCTATCATTAACCCTAAGGATTAATTATGTAATAAGGTTACTTTACATAATTTTCTTAACCTTCATTAAATATAGAATTGGCTTGTAAATATGGTCTTATAACCATTTGTTAATTTGAATTCATTCTGGATTTATTATCATAAGTTCAAAAATCGCCTCAAAGATCAATTTGATAAAAAAACCCTCCCAAAATTATAATCAAATTAAATAATTTTAAATAGAAATGTTGAATCTAAGACTTTAGAATATTTTCTTATTTAAATCATGAAATTGAAAAACCAAAACAAATTAGAGTTGATATCCCAAAAATAACCAACCAAAAAACTCTTATTTATGAACTCCCTCATTAAAAGAATCTACTAATACCTCATATAGTATATGGCATAAAGGAGACCCTTTATATCCAACGAAACATATGTAAGATCTCCATGGAATTTGAACCAGTAATACCTACATCAACTTTAAAATTCCATATGTTCAATAAGAACACAAGCGATACCTCGTCATTCAATAAATATTTTACAATTAATGGACACATCATAGGATTTAAAGCACATTATTTTCAAATTATATAAAGGTGTTTAGGTTTTTTAATTCTCATTATTGTATTGTCACAACATATTATACTGTTGGCATTTGAGCAGATTCATGCCTTACAATTGACTTAGAAATGGCATAGGTCGTGATATGAGATAATTGTATAACAGACAAAGAGATATTACATTCCATTTTACTTAGAAATGGCATAGGTGGTGATATGAAATAATTGTGTAACAGACAAAGAGATTACATTCCATTTTAAAAAGACTAAACATTTATATTAATTTAATATTATTATATTCCATTTTAAAAAGATAAACATTTAATTATTTTAATATAATATTAGTACATGTGGGTGATTCCAAGGGACTATGAATTGAAATACAAATATAATAAATATTATATATTTAATGTTCTAACTTTTTTTTTGAAGTAGAAATTCTTTTTTGAGTGAAAGAATGTCAAGAAATTTTAGCACTTCTAATACAATTTGGAGAGGTCTGAAGTTAAGATGGACTAGGCTGGTTAAATTATTAATTTGGTTCTTTCATTAACAATTATAATGTAATAATTTTATTTTTAAAATGAAGACTCGGATTAAATTTCACATAGTGGTTTGAAACGCCCCCAATCCTAAAATATAATTAATCCTAGACCTTTCATCTACATTAATGGATCACAAAACTAGACTAAAACAATTTTTTATTTTTATATAATTTGACAGAGTTCACCCAAAAATGTCATGAAATTAAATAAAACAAATATATTTATAACTTATTTTAATTGTGAAATGAGAGATGGTTTTTGGGCATGTGGTATTAATGAGCCATGGTACTAACCCATGGTATTGTAACAAAGTTAATAATATCCATAGTAAAGTCGGAGTGAATATTCATGGTTAAAAGTCTTTTTATATTGTAAGTATTAAGTTTTTAAGTGGTTAATGAAATTTAAATGTGGTTACAATTTTTTTATTTAATTTTCTATGGTAAAATGGATTGTAATAATGTAATAGAGGGTTTAGATATATTTCAAAAGTAATTATAATATTTCTTGTGGATTAATTAAAAAAATAATATAAATTATTATAGCAAGTCTTCGTAGAAATCTAATAAGAGAAATTTTTGCCATGTGGTCGTACCAAAACAAGTGGGTTCACAAAGACCAAATGAAGATGGCAGACCATGGCAAAGGCTTAAATAGAGAGCATGTAAGACATAATTCAAGTAACTGGCTATATTTGAGAATAATATTTAAATTATGTATGAATTTATAATATGAATTAAAAACAAATATATAGTAACAGATAATATTAAACGACCTAGTTTTTTGAAAATCAATATTAAATAAGATATAGTTTATTAATTTATTAAAAATATTAAAAGTAAACTGCTAGTTTTGAAAAATAATATTTTAAATTAATTATTAAAACCAAATATTACTAGTTTTTAAAAATAATATTTAAATAATGATATAGTTTATTAATAATTAAAAAAAAGATATTAATAAGTAACGTTATATTAAATGGTTAGTTTTTGAAAAATATTATTTAAATTGATTTATTAAAACCAAATTATTAATATTGTGTGTTCTAATCTTCTTTCTTCTTCTAGTAATAGGGTTGTCAATCTCTCTAGATTTTCTTTTCATCCCCTTGTCTATAGCCTTTTGGAGAAAGGTTTGAATTTTTCTCTTGCTCCTAGAAAGATCCCGGTCGACGATATCATTTGTGACATTGAATATGGTATTAGAGACTTACCATATGTCACTAAAGATATCATTCGTGAAGACTTTGCGGTTGTCCTTAGAAAGGCAAAGCCCCCCAAGAACAACATCAGCGAACTTGAGTTTGATGCTCTCAAATCATTAAACAATAAAAAGAATATTGTTGTTCTCAAAGCCGACAAAGGTGGTGCTGTGGTTATTCTTGATAAAGATGATTACCGTCAGAAGATGTTGGACCACCTTCATAATAGCGAGAGCTATAGGAAACTCAACAAGGATCCCCTGAAGAAGATTCCCAAAAGTGTGGCTCTTGCTATAAAGGCTAGTAGTTTGGTCAACTCGTTCAACCATAAGCTTATTGAAAGTTGCCCAAAATATATGGTCTGCCAAATATTCATAAGGAAGGGGCTCCTCTGAGACCCATTATCAACATGATAGGAAGGCCAACTTTTCTTCTTACTAAATATTTACCCCAGAAGCTTAAGCCCCTTATTGGCCATACAGAATCGTTTGTTAATGAGTTAAAGAGTTTCAAGCTTGATCAAGATGACAAGCTTGTGAGTTTCGATGTGGTCTCCCCCTACACTAATATCCTTATCAACGAGGCCATCGAAGTCATCAAGCGCATCACAGATCTTGATATGGCTTATTTAGTTGGTATTTGTCTTACTTCTACTTTCTTTTCATTCGATGGGGAATTCTATAATCAAACGTGCGGTGTCGCCATGGGTTCCCCCCTCTCCCCTATGGTTGCTAATATATTCATGGAGGATTTTGAATCAAAGACCTTAGCTTCTTCTAGTCTTCTGCCTAAGATGTGGAAGAGATTTGTGAATGACACTTGTGTCATCTAGTCCCATGGTAAAGAAGAGTTGGAATTGTTTTTCCTCCATCTTAACAATCAATCGAGTTCTATAAAGTTCACCATGGAATTTGAATGTAATGGTGGTTTGCCCTTCCTTGACACCCTCCTCTCAAGGAATGATGATGACTCCTTTTTCCATCAAGTATTTTGTAAGAAAACTCATACGGATCAATATCTTCATGCTAATTCTCATCATTTCCCAGCTCAAAAGCTTGGTGTTCTCAACACCTTAACGACTAGAGCTTGAAGAGTTTCTGATGAAAACCATCTCAATGAAGAGAAAGCACATCTCCCAAGTGTTTTCTTTAATAATGAATATAGTAGACACCAATTTACTAAGGCCTTCCTTAGAGCTGAAAAAGGTCCTAGTGCTAAGAAAGATACCAAGGATCGATTTTCTGGTGTTCATCTTCCTTTTATCCAAGGGATCATTGACAAGATTGCGAAGATCCTAAGGAAGCATAAGGTGGCTTCAACCTTTAGGCCTTTAAATACCATTCAGAGCTCCCTTAGATCTGTAAGACCCAGTGGACCCCAAGAATATGAAGAGTGTTTACGTTATCCCATGTTCTTGCGGTACTCCCTACATTGGTGAGACTGGTCACTCGATTGATCAAAGGATTTGTGAGCATGCCACTGAGATCAAGCATGGCAGGTCCCGCTCCTCTGCTTTGGCAGAGCATGCAGATAAATCTAATCATCACATATGCATTGAGGAGGCCCAAGTCATTGCTAAGGTTAGTCATTTCCATCATCATAAATTGAGGGAGGCCTTAGAAATTGAAAAAAGATCCAATAATTTGAATAGAGATGATGGTTGGAATATTAGTAGAAGTTGGGTCTCTATCCTTTCCTCCTAGTTTTTTAGGCTTCTTTTTGGAATTTATTTTGTTTGTTCGTTTATCTATGTAGGTATTAGCGTCATTTTTATAGTATCTGTTGTTGATTTATTTTTCATTAGAGTTTATTTTCTTGATCCTTCATATTTTTTTATGTATTTTATCATCCGATTCGTTCTTAAGTCCTTTTAGTATTTTTGTTATTTATTTAATGGGCGTCAACCCCACATTTTATTGTTGACCCTGTTTTATTAATTGATTATTTTCTTGAAGTAATATGATATATAATATATATATATTATAAATTATATATATATTCTTTTGAACTTGTGTATATTGTTGTTTTATTTTTTTTTATTTTTCCCATTAATATTTTTATTAAATATCTTGTCTAGATTAGGGTCTTGACTCAATTTTTATAATTTTTTTTGCTTCCTTCCTTGTTTAGAGTTGACTTTGGTTTTTTTTTAAATATATTTTTCAAAAAAACTAACATCTAATATATCATTACATTACATTTTTTTAATAAATAATAAACTAATATCATCGATTTAAATATTATTTCAAAAACTAAGCCATTTAATATAGTTGTTAACTAATAATATTTGTTTTTAATATATTAATAAATTAATATATAATTAAATAAGTTCAAATATCGTTGTTAACTTGGAATATGTTCTACATTGCTCTCTATTTAAGTCTTTGCTCTACATTTGCTCTCTATTAAGTCTTTGCCGTGGTCCCTGCCTTCATCTCGTCCTGATGAATGATCCAACACTATTGGTTCGAAACGCGGTTGGCCAAAAATTGTCTCTTATGGTGGATTTCTCGCGAAAGACTTTGCTTAATTCTTATGATCACAGAATATCTATATCTATATCAATCTATATCTATATCTATATATATAATATATAATAAATATATATATATATGAAATATTTTGATTGTGAAATAAGAGATGGTTTTTGCCATGTCGTATTAATGAGTCATGGTATTGGTCTATTGTAGTGTAAAAAAGGCTATTTACAACTAATAATATCTAAAGTAAAATTGGTGTGAATATCCATAGTTAAAAACATTGTTATATGGTAAGTTTATTTGTAAGTATTAAAGTTTTTATGTGCTTATTAATTAAATTTAAATATGGTTAAATAATCATTATTTCAATTTATAAGGTTAAATGTATCTTAACTTATACCTACTATTTATAAGTTATATATTATAATGTGATATGTATATTATTTTATTTTATTTAAAAAAGTTATTCATAAACAAAATTACAAGGGTAGCTCAATTGAAGTCTCATTGAACACTAGGCACTATATTACTTTTACTTTTAATTTTTTATTAAACATTTATAGATCCTTTAAATTTTATAAATTCAACATATAGATATCAAATTAAAATTTATTTTTTTTATTACTTTTGGATACTACATCTCCTTCGTACTAGGCTCTATATTACTTTTACTTTTAATTTTTTATTAAATGTTTACAAATCCTTTACATTTTATAAATTCACATATTAATATAAATTAACACACTAAAAGATGAAAACACTAAAAAGATATGTAATAAGTATTGAATGAAGCATTGTTCTTCCTGCATGAATTCCTTAATATTTCAAAGATGGTCCATGATTGTGGAATAAAGAATGCTCATTAGATATATAGAGAAAAGCTTCATGTTAATGGTGTTTTTAGTAGAAATCAATATATTCATTCATGATAAATATAGTTATTTTACAATTTGTTATTTTATAAATTGTTTTTTTTCAAATTAAGATTGAAAGTGTAGATGAAAGTGTTGTGCTCAACAAGTTTTTTCTACACCACATGGACTAATTTGTATGATATAAAAAGGACAGAAATGGGACAAAAATTGCACACCACAACCTGTTAGCTAACATGAAAATCAAATAGCTAAGGAAAAATATAGATGCACGAATAATCAAAGATAATATCATTATATCAATCTGCAAGATGTGAAAAAAGGTATATTTGGAATTCTTAGAAAATATTGTTTCAATACAAGTTAACACTATTAATTATTTAATTATGCATAATTGTATTTATTTGCAATAAAATAAATTCTATATTACACATGGTTAAAGAGCATGCTATGGGACATTGTAAGATTAGCATAATAAATCATGCTATGGTATAATGTGATTAATGTAATAATTTTTTAGGTTGCGCAATTATTAATCGAGATAATAATGTATAAATTTGTTATGGCAAGGAAGATTTGGAAGAAGCACAAATACAAAGTGGAGTAAGGAACTTTATAATATTGACATCCTCACCTCTTTTAAGACATCAACTTCAATTCTTCATCAACTAAAAAAATAAAAATAAAATGAACACTCAAAAATATTGATTAGTGGGTAAAGTTTGTCTTCCGAGAGGAAGGGAGTAATAAAACATTATTTTGAATAAGCCACCTTCAACACTCATCCCCGTGTCGAAACTTATTGATATTGTTACCCTCAACCCTCATGGCATGTCTAGAGACCCAATCATAGTACTCTTTACATCAATTGGAGAGTGGAAGGGAAAGTAAATGAGCAATACAAGAAGGGAATGGCATGTAGAGAATCCTAATTATATATGTTCTTAAGACCAATTGACAATGTCAAAAAGTACCTCATATGAAAGATATGTTGTCAAGAAGGAAAATTTCATACCAAACATACTTGTTGAGTCATATTTTTCTCTATATTTTATATCATCCAAAGCTCTTTTAACATGGAAAGATTCAAACTAACTAGAGTTATCATACTATTAGTGTGGTCCACCATTGCACCATCCATAAAAATCACACTAAATGGCACAATAGTCGTTGTCAAAGTCAATGCTATTAAAAATGACTTTAGAGCCAAACTTCAACATGGAACTATGAATCAAACATGGAAAACCATAAGGAACATTGCATGGAAACCATGAGTTTTTAAAGTGTGGAGAGGTGGTCATTCTCATCTCCAAGTCAATCACCTTAAAAACCGCAATTTCATTATGTGTCTACTCTTCATCTTTGTTTATGGGTGCACTTGCAAGTTTGGGCATGGCTTGTCAGAAATAATTAAGGTTGCAACCAATACTCTCTATATCTATTCATTTTGTTGAATTTTTCCCATATGATTCATTGTGATCTCATTGCCTTTGCTAAGTTTATCTCATCAATTTCCTCTTTCCATTCTATTTGGCATCCCAAAGCGACAAGTCATGCACTCATCTTACTTGAGTGCATGACTAGTCATCCTCTGCTCCAAGGAAGAGTTGAAAACCCCAAATTTGTTGACTCTTCTTCCTTATGCATGAATGCAATTGCAAGTTTGGGCATAACTAGTCTCAAAGTAACATTGTGACCATCACCCCCTCTTGTCATCCTCTTCTCCAAGGAAGAGTTGAAAACCACAAATTTGTTGACTCTTCTTCATTATGCATGAATGCAATTGCAAGTTTAAGCATGACTAGTCTCAAAGTAACATTGTGACCATCACCCCCTCTTATTAATTCTTGTTGTCTTTTCCCTACACCTACCTTGCACTAAATCCATTTAATAACAATAATCTCCTTGCACTTTCGTTTGGCCTCACATTGCAACAATTCTTGGAAACCACTAGTTTTTGGCCTATAGAGAGACAATTGTCCTCTTTTCAAAGTCACCCCTTCTGGGGAATGTTGGAAACCACAAATTCATTTGGTGTCAACTCTTCTTCATCGTGCCCAGGGAAGCTAGAGAGATTGGCCATAACTTGTCCAATAAAGTAGGTTGTTACTTATAGCATGGTCATTAACCACAAAAATAACACTAAAAATGAAAAAATTGGAGCACTAGTTTTTACCAAAGTCAATGCTATGGCAGTAGAGCCAATTTCCACGGTATGGTGCTAAATACAATGTCAAAACTATAGCACCAATAAATTGTAAATTTCATGTCAAGCGAAATTTATAATGATACATTTAGAAGATGCCATAAATGTGCTGACCCATCTCATAAGTTATAATTTTAGGGGATGTGTCAATACCAACATGGATAATAATGTTGCACAACGAGGTGTAATCAATTGATTGGGAGGTATACTTCTAAAAGTGCACCAGTTAGAGTTTTCTTGCTTTAAAATATATCAACGAATATTATGGATCTCTTGCATTTGAATGGCTTATTGTAGAACGGAGTTTCCTTAGTGGGCATCAATAATTTGTTGCACTGGTTTTATCATTGACAATTTAGTTACAATAACTTCATGAGGGCATACTCGGATTATTTGAATTTTTGTGCACTTTCAAATATGTAAAAAAATAAATACATTAAAAAAAGATAAAAATGTATATTCACATGATTGTTGTATTCCCCTGCAAGGTCTCCAAGTAATTTCATTCTGGTTCAATCACCCCAAAAATAGTTGTTAGTAATACTATCCATTTAGTAGTGACATAGTCATCATAATATTTTTCTTATGAGCATAAATGCAGCATCTTATCCAAACTATCAATAAAGCTGAGTAAGTTTCAGGAAAAGCATTTAAAATTTTATTGTGTCCAACAAGAAGGAACTAGGAAAATGATATCTTGGTAGTAAGATATTATTTTCAGTTTTCTGCTAATACGTCAAAAAAAACCAAAGCTTCACGTGACCAAGAAATGCCATAAATCTTATTGACTCAGACAACAATGCCTGTTAGTAACAAAAACATAATTCTTCTGCCATCATCTTTGGAACCCTCCACAAATATGTAAGTAATAATTATAAAAAATTCCACCAAATATTCCAATAAATAAAAAATTCTACCAAATATTCCTTTCGTAAATCTCTACGTGCTTGTTTTCGTTCTAACAAACAGCACGAGCTAATCAATCCCTTATTCTGCAAGCCAAAAACCTCTTGCCATAAACTAGCTTCAATTATTTTGACTTCTCTTGATATAGTTAGCTTTGTTGTCAATAAGAGCCTTCACAGTGTCTAAACCCATTGGATCTCCCTCTTCAATAACTTTCAAAACAGTGCCACCGCCTGTAAATAAATAGTATTTGACATTGTTCAATGCAGCTTCATACAGGGCTGGATGAAGGCTGTCACAGAGTGAAAACATTGTTAATGCTCTATTCATATGAAACGCTTCCATGACATAAATACTATAGAGTTGGAAATTTACCTTTTAAAAGTCTGAAGGGTATCACCACCTCCAAAGAATTTTTGAGCAGAACGATTTTTATCAATGACCTCATCCATTTTGCTTGTACCATGCCAAAAATGTGGCATGAGTCCCATCACAGCATTAACAAATATAGTCTTAGCTGAGTTCATTGCTTGTTTAACCTCATCTCTCTCAAATGAAACAGGATCAACATCAACAACATACTTGTAAGTCTGGCCAGGAGCAAAGTCCTGCACACGAAGGAAAGAAGTTCACATCAGATCACATCATAGCTGATTGATATTTCAACTCCAACATTCTACAACTGCCATAAAAAGAAATCTGTAGTACATACCTTGACATCAATCGTTCTAAATTTCCCTTCAAATCTACCATCCAGAGTATCAGTTTCAACCAGAACCTGCAACTCGAGAATTTTTTTGTCCACCTTATCCTGTTCTACCAGCTCTTTTGCTAGTTCAATATCTGATTCCTACACAAATAAGGGAAAACATAAAATAAGTAAAACAATACACCTCCACAGAAACATTTCAGACTGGAGGGAAAAAGAATACATACCTCAACACCAGCAATTTTAACTCCATATTTAGCACATAGATAAGTATTGTAAATGAGACCACCCAGAACCAACTTATCAACTTTCTTGTACATCTGTTTTAATGGACCAATCTTAGTATCATACTTTGCACCAGCAACAATTGCAACAAATGGTATGCTGGGGTTCAAGACAGATTGCACATGATAAAGTTCGCCCTGAGAAAGGATACAATGTCAGGAAATTCAAATTCATTGAAATAATAAATCTCAAGAGAAGTAACAGAATTCCAAATAAATTTTAAGGAAAGAACACACACCTGCATGCATAGTCCTGCATATGAGGGAAGGTATTTCGCAATATGGTAAGTGGAACCATGAGGTTGCCATGAGCCAAATGCATCATTAACGTATACATCAGCTAGGGCAGAGAGCTGAATGACAAATCTGTTAAGCTTATCTCCTTTGTCTTCCTCCCCCTGTTTCATGGAAGAGCCAAAATTATTAGTAGGAAGAGATAATTGGCTTCAGAAGTTAAAAGAAATGACTATATTCAATCATATTCAGCTGATCCTTTGCCTTCGTCTCCTGTTTTCATGGAAGAACTAAAATTATTACCAGCATGAGCTGTTTGGCTTCAGAAGTTATAAAGGAAAAGGCTATATTCAATCATATTCAGCTGATCAGTCATACCAGACACATTGGTTTACTTAATAATAGAGCTAGATGAAACATAGAGGCCCACTCAATATAAGTTTCAACACCCCCAGGTTCCTGTTCCTCCAGGCATTGGGTCCTACATCACGAGACAAGCTAGTAGTAAAACCCAAAATGCCACCCATATGAGTAAACAATGCATTGAATAAAAATAGTGCATTGGGAACAGTGACAATCGACATTAGAACAAATCCAACTAAGACTAGATCTCATGCACCTAGACATTTGGAAGCTCAAGTATATGCATGCACACACATCAGCTAAAGCATGAACTTGAATGACAATTATTTAGAACTTTCTCCTGTCTTCATCACCATGTTTCATGTAAGGGCTCAGAAAAAAGAATTGGCCATTCTTTATTTATTTTCAGGAATATGTATTCAACTTATAAATTATAAATAGATCACTATATTCGATCATTGAGACTGGAATCTAGATATCTGGTCACTGCTACCAGCCCCATGATATTTTTTAATACAAAGGTCCCAGATCACAACTCCCATGCTTCTAAAGAATGTCTTCCTGTGACCAGACAATCAAGTTCAGGTCACCAGAGTTCAATGCCCCCATATAAACCAGGTACTTTCTGTGAACTCTTTGTGTCTTCCCGCACGCATAACAGTACATTGAATCTAGACATACAATGGCCGAATTGAAAAAGGACACTAGCACAGACCCAACTAAATCAAGCGCTGATATGCACCTTGACACAATGGGCTTCAAACGTTGGAAACCAAAACATGCAAACTTGAGCTTTGTAACATCAAGTTACGTATCAGACATCGGTTTAGTTCGGTCTATGCTAGTGACATATAAAAACATTTCCATAAAATGACTAGTTCAGAATACGACAACCATGAATTTAGTATTTTACTTCATATTGGGGAAAAGGAAATTGAGCTGGGAGAACCAAAAAAACAGGAATCCTGCTAAAGAACTCACTGCAAACCACCGAGTATTTGGCAGGTAGATTCCACCAATCTTCCGACTCTTAAGGTCATGGATCAGCCAGTTGATGGAGGTGTCAATATCCAGAATTCCATTTTTTTCTGTTGTACTGAAGCGGGGAACTGCAAATTTGATGTGGAGCTTCCGTTGCAAATATGCAACAACAGCATCCACAGATTCATCCTGGCGTGTGGAGATAGTTTTTGTCTTCTTATCATATGGACGTCCAATGTGAGTCATGATAATGGGCCTGCAAAGTCCAGTTTCACGTCAAATGAGCTCATCACTACAGCCTAGGCACAATAAGCTGAACTAAAACACAGGATTAAGAGCTTCAGAATAGGCCTAGAAGGCAAACAGTTAAACCCACCTTCCACCTCGCTCCACTATGTTGTACATAGTTGGTAAAGTCACATCGATTCTGTATTGATCTAGTATCTTGCCTGCACCCACCACCATTAAAAGCCTGTGAGACACCTAGTAAAACAGAATCCAATGATAAAACCATAGAACATACTCAACAAAGTATATCGATACAAAGAACCCACATTCTTTAAAGTTAACGAACAACAAAAGAACTGGAATCACAAAACTGTCAGGCAGACTACTACCAATGGCCATTAATTTAAATATTCAAGACCTGGGGCTAGAAGTGATTCAAAACCTAAAAATAATACTACTATGAAACCTGAAATAACTGTTTACGGTACAAATGGAAGCTGGAAGCCAACGAATTTATGCCAAAAACAATTTGTCAATGCTTCCAAACGCAATTTTACAAAAATGTTGTTTTACAAATTTTAATGAAAAACTAGTATATGAAAAAACATATATTAGCACATAATATAAATTGACTAAATGTTCAAAAAAATTATCAATTTGCACAGAGATCTCAAGTTGTAAATTTGGATGCTAATGTCGATAATGATACTACGGCAAAAGCAACTTCATAAGTTTGTCACAGCCCTATTTTGGTTCAAAAACAGCTGTTTCTGTTTTTTGTTTTTCCATATGGGTTTCAACAAAAGTCTACAACTAGTAATATTAGATGCTAATGCCCATGGTGATGCACCCGTTGCGAAAAGACTATGCTAAGACAACTTCATAAGAGTACTGGTGATAATTTAATTGTTAACAATCAGTTATAAGAAAAAGATGCTTCAACATTGGCATAAAAATTTCATGGTGTGGAATGATACAGATTATCATAGGCTTCAAAGCTTTCCAGATCACCAAGTTCAGCAGCAAATTGGCACTTATTCCAAATCCTGTCTACTTCACTTCAATGTATAGATGATGACATGAAAATTATAAAATATTATACAGAGAATTAAAATACTATTATGATCGGAATGAAATTTTGACAAGATGGCCCAGAGATTATAATACCAAATAAGAAAAGACGAAACCTTGTTATTTCGGTTGCAAAATCTGGTTATAGTGGATGCTGCCAAAAAATTCAACTCGTGGTCTGGAGATAATCCTCATTTAGATCACTTCATATGTTACTAAACCATGATTTACTAACGTTTTAAAGTCTATGCGCACGAAAAATGTCTTTCAACGGGAATTGAACCGTGATCAACCAACTTAATGAGATTGCTTTTGCATAGGCAGCATTCTATGGCCGATTTTTATCGGCAAACCCCAGACATGTGTTTTTTCAGGTAAAACCACGGACGGGGACATGATCGCTTGGATTATTAATATAAACTCCAGATGAAGCAAGGGTAATTGATAAACATTTAGGGTTTTGAAATAATGAAAGAACAAAATATTTACCTTTCTTCACGACGTTGTGATCGACTCTGAGAAGAACGACCTTGTCTCTGAGATCGGCATCCTGCAGCAAAGGCAACCTTGGATCGATCTCCACTTCGCCAATTCCATCCTGCACGCTGTAGCCAACACGCAGGCCATTTTCTGAATTATACATAGCCATAGTTATTGATTAGTATTTCCTTGATTAGTAATTCCTTGTTTGTTCTGGGGATAGACCCTCTCGCTTAATTTATATCTGCTCAATTCAGCCATCTTTCCCCGCCACGCCCCCAAATTCGTTAATATTTGTCTAGGTTCCGTGGTATTTCAAGTAAACCGCGGTGTGGAGACGTGCGGGGAAAGTATTAGTTTCCATAAACCTTTTCGTCTCCATTGATTTGTCAACTCCGGCTTCTGGAATTTCGCGATAGCCATGAGGCACGCTGTGGACAGCGTGCTTTGAACACCTGGGCAATACCAGTTTTTTTTGGTTTTTTTAAACGAGCTGGGCATTGGGCAATACCAGTTTGTAAAACCGAAACTCCCTGGCAGCCCGGTGTTGCCCACAAGGCCGAACGGTACAACTGTCTTTACTGCCACGTACGATGACACGTCGCTTCTGATTTGTCACCATCAGCGGTTGAATAATTGTTTGGTCATCGGTGGACCTTTTTGTGCCGCTTGAGTTTATTGACCAACCCAAAGTCTCCCTGCTTAACATCTAGAAGTTTGACGGTAAGAAATATTGGCACATATATTAATTCATATATAATATTTAAAGGCTTTATAAATAGTTTATATATAATATTTAAATTTTTTATACTTTGGGATTCATAGTAATTATGAAAATTAAGAAAATTACCAAATTGATATATGAGACCTTTTTGTTTGTAGGACAAGGGATTCACTTCCGCAAAGTGATTTGACTGCTAAATCTAAGAAGGCATACATACTCTATCCCTTTGGTTTTGAACATGTGACCTCTTAAGAGGAAACACATGCTCTTAACTATTAGGTCCACTGTATAATAAAGATGGCATATTTTAATTACCACTTTTTTGTTGGCAGTAGTCTATAACGCGACTTTTTGAAAGTCTTTCCGGCGGATTTTTCCGGTCAAAATCCGGCAGCAATTCATTGGAATCCCAAGTTTGATAGCTAGTTTCTGCACAACCAATGGCTCCCAGGGGATTTTCAGGGCGCTGAATCCAAATATGCAGTTAAAAAAACCATTTTAACTGCTAAAAATCAAGATTTAACCTCATTTCTTCCGCCGGATTCCGTCACCGGAATCTCCAAAAAGTCCCATTATAGACAACTCCTTTTTGTTGTAGTGATGATTGTATGTTTTAGTTATAGATTATTTTTCTTTAAAAAAAGAAATTAGCAATTTTTTATTGAGTTGTTTTTAGTGCGACTTTATGGAAGCTTTTCCAGTGGGTTTTTACAGTCTAATTTCTTTAAAATCCGACAAGAATTTATTGAAATCACAAGTTTGATGGGTAACCCCTGCACAATCCAAGTGCCCTAGAGGTTTTTCAGGGTGCTGAATCCATATATACAATTAAAAAACCAGTTTAAATAACACAAATCAAGATTTCACCTCAAATTTTTCTGTCGAATTCCAGCACTGGAAAGTCCAAAAAGTTGCACTAAAGCAACTCCATTTTTTTATATAAAAAATCATTTTATGTTATATTATTGGTTTTCTCTTCATAAGAAAAACCAAATAATTAATTAATTAATTTTTTAAAATTATGGGAATGGTTTACCATTCATTAAGTCACATGTGATAGGTCATCTAAGGGGTCTTTATCATGGTGGCATCTACCCATCTAGTCTCATTACCACAAGCCAAGTCTCGCTCAAGATTTGAACATGGGTGGAGAGAGTCCAAGACCTACCTCCCAATAAATAAATCTGTTACCCCTTGCATTGTTAGAATTATTGTCCTACATTAGAAAATTTGTGTTTGTGGACTAGTGAAGGTTCATTGTCATCTAATTAGATTTGTGATTCAATCCCTTAAAGTGTTAGACATAGAGTTTTCTTTTATATTCTCCATTTCAAAGCCTTTAACATTTGGATAAAGGCAAGGCATGTTATCTTGATTTCATTTCATGTTAAGTTCGGGTTTTATTTATGTTGGCAATAACTAGAAGCAATGTGTTTTACATTGTTTATTGGACAAATTTACATGAATCTTTTATTATAGGGTATGTGTTCAATGGTCAATTGGTTGTGGTGTGAATATGTGTGTTGTTTAGCCTTTCTTCTTTCCTTTATGACAAAAAAAATTATTACTGGTAGTATTTCATAGTACCCATTTCACGTGTTTACCTAAAAAATGTTAATTATTAAGTCAAATATGCATAAAATCTCTACATCTTGGAAGAATTTCAAAAACACAATTATCTATTTATAAAAAGACTTAATTGAAAGTTATGACTCACAACAACTTATAAGCTCCAATATATCATAATTATTAGGCCAATAGGGGCAACCCCAAGGGGAGTGGTGCCTCCTACTAACATAATGTGTGATTGGTTTTCTTGTGAATATGCTTATTGCTTAGTCTTCCTTGTCCCTCTCTACAAAAAAAATATAAAAAAAAAAAATACTCACTAGCACACAAATATGGTTGTTGTATTAGAGATGTAAATTTGTACACAAGTATGAACACATAATACAAATTGTAATGGTCTATTTTCGAGCATATCAGAGCGGCAAATGATGAAATATCAATGTGGTGATGTTCCTTGTCACAAGGGAAAATTTGAAGGATAGAAATTTATAGTAAATTGTAAAAAAAAATGGCACATTTTTAAGGTCCATAATATGCAAACTGTAAAATGTTTGACAATATTTTATAACCAACTTAGATCTATCATAACCTCGGACCTATCAAGCATCGAGAGTGCAAAGCCCTTTATGCGACCTCTACAATTTTACTTTTTATTTTTTAATTTTAATTATCGAGCCGACATTAATAATTATGAATTATGATTATTAATTTTATTTTTACAATTTTAATTATCAAACTGATAACATTACATAACATAATAGGACATTACAACATCTATTCCATAATGGGTTGGAGAGCACCTATAGGTGCAAAAATATTCAAATTTCTAATGATTATATAGTTTTTCTAAAATTTTGAGAATTTATAAAATAAAATAATTTTATCCTATAAAATTTGGCGAATCATGTTTACAAACAAGGGAATTAGTGAATCATTTTTTGGAAAAGGCATGGAAAATTAGCCCATTTCTAAAATTTAGCTTCTAATTTATTTTTTACTTGTCATGTAGTGTTGACATTACAACTTAGTGATACAAGCAAATAATTCAATAATAGTAATAACACTAATATCTGTTACAAGACCATGGAAAATTAAACTTGTCACAAATGGTATAAAGTTTTTATGTGATTGAAAAGCTAGACCACTAATCATAATAAATCATCTCTCTTTTCTATCTCCTCTTCCTCTCATGTAATTAAAAAGAATATTAATAGATGAGGTATAAAACATTTTATATCACCTTGATGAGAATAGTATAAACACCTCATTATGACATTGCAAATGAGATGAGTAGTTGGTTCCTTGGATTCTTTGTGCATTAAACTTGTTGGAAGCATAGAACTAAACAATGCAATTGCATTAATGTGGTTGGAAAGCTCAACACTTCATACACAAAAGACCAACTATGAGGGTGGATTTTCTACATTTTGTTTCTCTTTTTAGTGCAATTCCATGAATGTGGTTATAAATGTAGAAATTCTTACTATAGATTAACCTGATAATGCAATATACTAAAGCAAAATACTTAATCTATTTCTACAATCAAACTTGTGGAAACTTAATCGATTTGAGCAAGATCAAACAAAACACATATAACAGAGAAGAAGAATCAATACACATGAAACATAGAAAATACTCAGGGGAAAGCCTCAGCCAAAAACCCCTCTATCTGTATTATCATACAAGGTGGAAATACATCAAGACTACACAAAGCTTTTAGCTCTCACGGCTAGCTAGCTCCAAGTACAATCCTCCTGGATGCTCACAGGCTAACAAGGCTTCTCACAAACCTTCTCCTCAGCCCTCCAAGCCTCCTATTTCCTTGTGTTGTTTCTCCTGGGTGATCCTATTGTTACCAAGTGTAACATTGATCACTCACACTGATCTCACACCCTGTAAAACTACGCAATCCTCAAGGAACCTTGTTCCTTCTGCATGGATGAGTTTCCTTTATAGGAAAATTCCTCCAACTGATAGTACATTGTCCCTGTCTTTAATCTCAACTGGGTCTTCGTCTGAACTAACATGCATGAGTTATTTATGAGAGAATATTCAGTTATTTAGAGTACACTAGTTTCATGCATGCATGCATTAACTGACCGAACTCATAATTAGTTCCTCAAACTATTTGGAACTAATTTAACTGGACTTAACTCAGTTAACTAAGCTAACTAATTACAACTCAAATACAACTCATCCTTATCTCCTTAATTAAGGGATAATCTCCTCAATCAAAGGGATAATTGGAGCATGACTTCGCAAAGACTTCTAGCTTGAATTTCTCCAACTAATTAACTCAAGATGAATTACTTAATTATTTTTCAAGCAGCTAGTGAGACTAAATTCGAATTTTAATTCTCAATTTTAATTTAAGGACAAATTAAAATTGGAATATACTAAATGTTACTTTTAGCATTTCTTGTTGCTATTTTCAACACTTCCTCTCAATAAGAAAAGAATTCAACTCGATTCCAATCCTAAACCTTTTGAATGATGTGCATGCAACACTTCTCACTAGTGTTGTTGCTCAAGCAACTCAGAAACAAAAAAATATCCAACCTGAATCAAAATGATGCCTCTTTCATTAAAGTCTCTAACTGTTATTGCCTCTGTCGGCTGAAAAATCTGCGCTTCTGCTGACTCAGCCTTTCTTCACTGTTGTCAATCCTTCTCTATGCTCTTCAGTATATGACTTCTCTAGCCTCTGTCACTTTGATCTCTAATTGCATCAATCCCACTGATTCCTCCCGCTACTATGTACTTTGGGCTCTCGTAGCAAGGTACGATCCATGAGATAAAACCTCTCAATGGACCTTGCCCAATTTCAGCCTTCTTGGGACTATCACTTCACATCACCCTACCTCACACTTGGAGGTATGGTTGCATGTGATCCCTCTGTTGACTTGGCTCCAAAATTTCCCCCTACTGGAGGTCTCTACATGAGTGGATGCCTCCACTCGGTCTCCTCTCAGCATCTCCAACTGTGGCTCCTCCACAATTGTTTGAGACTTCTTCTGGGACTACATGTTGAGAGGTAATTTACTCTCCCTCTCAACCACCAAGTCTCTAATGGTTTCCTTTCTCCTCAAGGCTTTGCATCCATCTTGAACCTCAAGAGCATACAGGTTCTTGACTCGTGAACCGATCTGCTTCACCTGTCCCATGGTGATGTGTCTAAGGAAAACCTTTTCCTTACTGAAGACAACATTGTATCCTTTGTCCTCCAACATCGCGATCAATACCAAGTTCTTCTTCAGTCCAGGCACATACTTCACATCTATCAAGGTGATGAGAGCTCCATGCTCCCTCTGAAAAGCAACCATGCCCACTCCTGAAACACTAAGCCTTTCGTTGTCACCCATCTCTATGCGCATCTTGAGGTCTTTCTCCTCCAAGGTATTGAATAAACTTTTATCGTCGGTCATGTGGAATGAGGCTCCACTATCAAGAAATCAACCATAACCCATCATCGATGAAACCATGCATGCTATGAGGGTAAAATCCAATTCGAACTGAGAGGCCAATGCCTCACCTTTAGATCCTTCCAAGGATCCCTTCTTGCACTTCTTCAATGGGCAATTAGTTGCATAATGGCCCACCTCATGACAATTAAAGCATCTCACTTTAGATTTGTCAATCTTCTTCCCTCCATGAGAAGAATTCGATTTGGAATGAGAATCCTTCTCCTTCCCTTTCCTTGCCTTACCTACTAAGGCCAGATTTTCTTCATCATCCTTGGATGAATAACCATCTCGTGTGCTACTCCTGATCTCCTCCTCCATGAGATCCGACCACAATCATTTCCAATCCAGTAGTTTCTCCCTTCCATTCACAGAGTCCTGGTAGCTATTCCAGCTCTTTGGAAGGCCGAGGAGAGCGAGGCTCACCATATCCTCATCAACAGTAGTTATTCCCACACTTCCAATCTCATATCTACAAGTGGTAAGCTTGCTCATATATGTGGAAATAGTATCGCTATTCTCCATCTTGATTCTCTGAAGCTTATCCTTGAGCACCAATTTCCTTTGGTCGCTATTGTTCTGGTAGAGGTCCTTCAATGTCTTCCACATTGAATATGAAGTATCCTTCCCATGGAGACTCGAGACAATATGGTCTCAAACTCCCTCAAGGGTGATCTGTCTTGCCCTCGCCACACACTTCTTCCATTCAGCCAACTCTTGTGCATTAGTTGAACCTAGCTTTGGGATTTCTTGATCAATGAAATCCTTCAAGCCGTTGTCTTTTAATACAACCTCCATGCAATCTTTCCATGCTATGTAATTCGAGTTGCCATCCAAGGCATACTCGAGTCTCAAGCCATAGAACACCATTGACCAACATGAAGTATGAGATGAATTCGATTTGTACCTGCAACCCCAAACTTCAAACTTCAAATCTCCCTTCTCAGTATACTATTCACAGCTTCGATCACCTTTGCTCTAATATCATGTAGAAATTATTACTGTAGATTAACATAATAATGCAATATACTAAAGCAAAATAATTAATCTACTTCTACAATAAAACTTGCGAAAGCTTAATCGATTTGAGCAAGATCAAACATAACACATATAACAGAGAAGAAGAATCAATACACATGAAACACAAAAAATACTCAAGGGAAAGCCTCAGCTAAAAACCCCACAGATGATCATACAAGGTGGAAATACATCAAGATTACACAAAGCTTTTAGCTCTCACAACTAGCTAGCTCTCAGTATAATCCTACTGGATGCTCACAGGCTAACAATGTTATGAAACCAGCTCAAGAAAAGATAGAAAAGATAGATCAACGCCTTAGAATTCAGCCTCTTCGAGGGGGCAACCTCCTTTACATTACATAAATGAACAATTCTTAGATGATACAAATGACAAAACCTCCTTTCTATATATAGGAGTCTAAGGAGTCACAATATAACCCAGCCGACCTAACAATAATAATATAAAGCCACAAAAATAACAATAGAGGGATTCTATGGGGCACAGTAATAACAATATGGGGACAATAGGGGCACAACAATATTAATAAGGGGTACAACTACAATCGTAATGGGGTAATCACCAGTATTATAGGGACCCAACACTATAACTAAGTATGTTGGTGCGCTACATAGTTACATAAGACACTCATTGTTATTGTTCAAGCCTACTATGGCTGATGCATCTAGGATAAAGGCCATTCATCTTGAAAACTAAGGAAAGAATGATAGATATGATCAAGCCAGGAAAACACCGTTCAACCCTTAGCATGGAAAATTCCAAAAGAAAGGAAAGCAGAAGGATAAGAAGACCGTCGCATCCAAGAAAGGGGACGGAGCAACACCATCTTGCACACACTACAAGATAGAAGTTCATGAAGAGAACACTGTTGGAAGCTACATTCAGAGCTAAGACCAAAGAAATTCAATGCTAAGGGAAGGAAGAAGACAGTGCCAATAGTGCAAAAGGACCTTGGATCAGATTTTGGTGACGAGACATTGATCACAACCATGGGCACAATATGTACTCTTTCTGTTAGAAATAGTTTTGATTCAATTGCAAGTACTAGTTATTTGAATGAGCATGTAAGTAGTGAGAGAAAGAGAATTGAGCTATTCCACATTAGGGTTGTTATAAAACACACAAAGCTGGAAACTCTATTCGATTCAAGTTCGCAAGAAAATTTTATCTTAGAGTCCTTAGTGAAAATTTTAGGCCTCGAAACTAATCCGCATCCAAGTCCATACCCACTTGGTTGGGTAAGCGAAAGAGGTTGAGACGACTGACGATTTCAAAGGTTGTGATCCTAAAAATAAGAAAGAATTTTTTGAAATTATTTCTAACTATGACGGATTGTTTCAAGAACCGAGAGGATTTGCCCCAAAACAGGAAAACCAACATGATATCCATTTACAATAGGATTTTCCTTTACCGAATATTAGCATGTACAGGATGTATTCTATCGAGATGGAGGAGATCAAGAAGCATGTGCAGGAATTTATAAATCAAGGGGTCATTAGACTGAGTTCTTCTCCATCCGGTTCATCGATCATGTTGATGCTAAATAAATACGGCACATAGAGAATGTGCGTAGACTACATGGTGCTAAATAAAATTATGGTGAAGAATTGATACCCTCTCCCTCGCATTCATGAATGATTAGATTAGTTGAAAAATTTTGTCTATTTTACAAAATTTGATTTGCGTAGTGGATATAACCAAGTTAGATTTGTAGTACAAGACATTTCTAAGAATACATTCAAAACCAAGCAAGGTTTCTTCGAATGGATGGTGATGCCATTCAAACTATGCAATTCTTCGACCACATTTATGACGGTAATGAATGATCTCTTTAAGCCTTTTCTTGATAATTTTGTGGTTGTATATTTGGATGATGTTGTTTTTTGTATTAGGACATGGGATGAACATGCATGTCATGTGAAGAAAGTGCTTGACGTTGTAGAAAATGAAAAACTATTTGTAAAAATTTCAAAGTGTGAGTTTGGGAAGACCACTCTGGTTTATTTAAATCACATTGTCAGTAATGGGCAATTGAAAATAGATCCCTCTAAAGTAGATGCGATTATGAAGTGACCTGAACCCACAAATGTTACAGAGGTCCAAAGCTTTTTGGGTGTTGTATAGTATTGGAAAAGGTTCATTGCAAGCTTCTCTGTTATCTCATCCCCCTTACACACATTGACATGTGTGAAGTAGGCCTTTTAGTGGAGAGGAAAGAAGAAAAAATCCTTCGACACACTAAAAAGAGAAGATCAGCACAACACCCATGCTAGCCTTACCAAACCTTCAACATCCTTTTGAGATTGAAACATATGCCAACAGATATGCCATGTGTGTTGTATTGATGCAACAAAGGAAGCCTATATTTTACCATTCAGAAAATTCCTCCCAGGCTGTTGTGAATTATCCCACATACAATAGGGACTTCTACACAATGGTTGAGAGTGTAGGGAAGTGAAAAAACTACCTGATCAGCAAGGATACCATCATCCATATGGATCATCAGCCCTTACAGTACCTTCACTCACAGACATAGCTTCAACAAGCTCGTCATTTTAGATGGATGGGATTCCTCCAGAGGTTTCATATGGTAACAAAATACAAGAATGATGCCAACAACAATGTAGCATATATGCTTTCCCTCCCACCTATTCTGCATTTGTAGTTTTCAAAATGCTTATTTATCGTTAGACAGTTATGCTGAATAATATGATAACGAGAATGATTTTAAAGAGATTTATGCAAAACTGACTCGTGGATCACTCATGGACAATTATTATTTATAGGGAATACTAGTGTATCACCTTGGCAAACTATGCATACCCAATGATGAAAGGGTGCATGTAATCTAAGAGGCTCATACTTCTCTTGTGTATGGTCATTTTGGGGTTGAAAAAACATTATGTCATTTATTGAGGTTTTCTTTTTGGCCTGATATGAAAGACATTGTGACCTGTTTTGTAAAGGATTGTCTCTTGTGTTTTGTTTCAAAGCCCTCTAATAGAAAACCTGGGCTCTACACACCACTCCCTATTCTGAGTCGACCATGGGAAAGAGTGTCCATGGATTTTTTATGTTGTTTTCCTATGTCTACGAAAGGTCATGACTAGTTGTATGTTGTCGTGGATCATTTCAGTAAAATGTGTATTTTAATGCCTTGAAAAAAGTAGGTCACTGCTGAGCAGAATGCTTATCTTTTCTTCCAGCGTGCTTGGGTCCATTTTCGTTTTCCCACATCTATTGTGTCAGATCAAGAATATCGCTTTCTTAGAGAGTTCTGGACTAGCTTGTGGAAAATGATGGACACTAAGTTGAAAAGAAATATGACGTTTCATCTACAGACCGATCAGCAGATCGAGATCATCATTTTCACCATGGTAAACTTGTTACGAGGCTATTGTGAAAAACATCCCACGTTGTGGGATGAATAGCTTCCTTATGTTCATCATGCATACCATCAAGCAACACATTCATCCACACAAACATCACCATTCGAGACATGTTTTGGTTATCCAACAAGGGATCCCTTAGACATGGCCTTTATAATAGATGAGGGTGGCAATGGATGAGATGATAGGGACACAGGACAGAAGTTTATACACTGGATATAAGTGATTCATTAGGCAATACATGAGCATTTGGAGAAGAGTTAGGCTCAGTATAAAGCTCTACATGATAAACACCGAGTTTACCATTAGTTTCATGTTGGGGACAAGTTATGGCTCCACATTAGTAAGGATAGAATGAAGGTAGAAGGAAACAAATTGAGACCCATTCGTTATAGTACCTTCACCATATTGGAAAATATTGGAGAGAGTGCTTTTCATCTTGACTTGCCCACTTCTATGCAAATGTACTCAGTAGTGAAAGTTGAAAACCTAAAGCTTTGTGAACCTCCATTGATTATGGATATCGAAGAGGTTTCACATATTCTAACAGTGGACGATTTTTCATCGAAGTGTCTAAACAATTTTCCCGAAGATATCATACTCAATAAGAAAGCCAGAACTTCATGACGGGGAGATGTGCAGTACATTCCTGCGATCTTCAAAAGAATGTGTCTGATTAAATCTCGGTGGTTGGAGAAACAAAAAGTGAGGGAGCGATTTCCTCACTTTCCAATTGACTAAAAAGGATTTTGGTAGTCCAAAATCTCTTAGTAGGGAGGGTTGATCCAGGTGGATCTCCAAAAAGTACTAGTGGCATGGTAAGAAGGACTATAACTCAAAGTGGTAGAAACTCTATAAACATAGTATTGGATTGAGGTGCTTGTCAACCTAATTCTAATGATGTGAATGACCCTCAAATCTGAGTTCATATGAAGAAGTTAGAGCAAGTCAAAGATCAAGTTTGACTTGGATAGGTGGGAGGAGGAAGTGACATGGAAAAAATATCTGTGAATGGGGAAGCACCAAGTGGTAGGCCGCCATTGGTCCCACATATCATAGATCATAGAAGGGAGAGGTCACAATTTAATAAAATTGGCCCGATCACTATTGAGTTGCAATTTGCGATAACACAATTGCAGATCGAACAGAGTCAGGGTTAAAGAATCGACCCAAAACAAGTCAGGGTTGCAATGCGATACATTGCAATCACAAATTGCAAGGAAGGAAGAGTTAAAGAATCGGCCCCTAGAGCAATCTAGGTTGCAATATGATATATCGCAATCGCAGAGTAAGATTGTGATTTGAAATATTGTAAATTTCGTAGTTCACAAAGGGAAGCAGATGCATAAAGTACCAACCTCGGTTCCCACCAATTGCGATTTGTGATGAGGCTTCGAGAACTAATATATTATGTATTATGTTTAATAGCCAGTCGGGTCCGTTTTCATCACACGACGCTTGTTTTAAAGGCATCAGACTGTCCATCGATTGAAATGTTGATGGCGACTTTCGATCTTCACGCTGATGGGTTATCAATGCCGATAAAGTCGTCAGGATTCAGGGAATACGTCGATTCATGTGGAAATGGTGTTAAAGCAGTTTTTCTAGGTCTAAACAAGTTTTTTTACTTGGGTACTATTTTTGGCCCCGGGAATCTCTGTTGAAAGCGACACTTGCTACAACTTGTCATTTGTTTAGAACTGCCCGGAAATCTAAGATTTGGCTGATTACGGTTATATAATGAACGGTTCGCATAGGGAAAGAGGGGGAGACTAGTAGATAGGTCATAACATTGTTTTCAACAGTAACCCGACCTAGAAGTAGGGGTCAAAACCTCGCCTTGAATAGAAGGGCGGTTCCGAGAGGGTGTAGAAGGAACGATTATCCAAATTGGGTGTTTGGATAGGCATTTTTTCATGACATTTTGCCAAGATTTTGGTGGTACTGTCTATTTCTGAAGCTTGGCTCTCCATTCTTCATCCATCTTCTAGCTTGGAGTTATAAGGATTGTAAATGAATGTTTCTTGTACTTTTATCTCTTTTATGTCATTTAATCAAAGAAGGACTCCCCACTATTGAGCAGTTCCTGGAGATGTAGTCCAAATTGGATGAACTCCGTAATCAAATACTTGTGTCATGGTTTCATGTTTATCTTGTTATTTTCACGTTGTTTTATGTGCTTTTAAATTCCATGATTAATAATCTTTGTTTCATGCAGTTTTGATGTATCTATAACTAAAAGATCTTGGATCAGTTACAAATATTTTCTCAATATGAAAATAAAGCATGGACAACATCGCATTGTTTCAATGATGTCTCAATATGAAAATAAATAATTGTCAACCATGGTCCAACGTTGCATTGTGACAAATATTGTCCCAATATAAAAGTCAACCATGGTCAACCATGAATTTTTTAGGGTTTATAATATTTATCTTAAGGTCTATATGTTTGAGTTTATAATAATGATCCCTTGGATTTAATATTATTTCCTTCAGCTACTGGTCAAGATATTGTAGTGCCTTGGGGTTTTGCGGTGACAAAATTCTATACATGGGAATGCTTTTAGGGTGGGTGCATCACACCTACAACCCCTTTCTAGTTTGAGTGGTTTCCTAAGAGGAACAGGGGCTAGTGCGCTAGTTGGTTGTCATGTTTCAGTGAATTTGAGAGGTTGGAGTGTCTTTGTGTAGTCGTAAGGTTGGGGGAAGCCTAGAGGTGGGTGAGTAACTCCCATTCTTGGAGCCTAGGATAAGCCAATGATGAGAATAGGGTGGAAATACCTAAGTGTTTGCAGCTTTGGCTGTGTAAGTGCCTAAGGGAGAGAAGGGAGTGCCTAGGAGTATGGGAGCCCAAGGCAATTTTTCCAGAAGGAATGAAATGACAATTATGGAGGCCCTGTCATGGGGGTGGCTAGCGTGGGCATGCTGACAGTAGAGGTGTTGATGCCTCTTCCTCTAAGGATGCTCATTCATCTAGCCTAGTTAAGGATGAGGGGCATGCTCAAATTCCGCGTGAGCCACCTGTCCATATAGTCTGGACTAACACATTGAATTCCACTATTGAACAATTACAAAGGATCCAGACCAACATGGAAATCCTTCGACAACATGTATGAGGATCACAATAAATATGTTTCCTACTGGAATGGCATCCAATTCACGGAAAGTGGAAATTCTGGACCAACTAGCTCATGTTCGATGCAACCAATGTAGAATTCATGACCATCTACATCAGATTGAGAAGCATCTGAAGAAAATTGAATTTCATTAGCAGGACTAGAATATGAAAAGGGAGAAACCAACTCATATAGACACAGATCCACCGCGTCCACCACCCTAATATGCAAACACTAGGTTGTGTGTTAATTTTGGCTTGTATGGCTGAGAAGCCCTCCGGAATTAAGATGCAAATTAAGAAATCTTATGTTGTATATTTTATCTCTCCTTATTCAAAAATTCAGTCGGAGTGAGGTAGGACGAGTTGATGACCAATTATGTGTGCCTGTTTTGCCTAAAGTGATATAAAATTTGTGTTTTGATCGACAAAAGAAACTAGTATTTCCTTGGGTTTATAATACCTTGGTTTTTAGTATAAATCCCTTCCGTTTACAATATCAATCCCTCAGGTTTATTAATTTAAGGTTCATATTCGTCGATGAGTTAATGTATATTTATAAGCTTTTAATATTAGTCATTGGTTTAAATATTAATCCTTAAGTTTATTAATTATATTTAATTATAAAAAACCACTATATTTATATTAATAAAACAATTGTTAATAATAATTCCTAATATTATTAATTATTTATTATTATTTAATTTAATTTTGAATTTCAATTGTAATATTAAATTAATTAAGTTAATAATAAATGAATTTGAAAATGAATTAGGATATTATTAATAAATATTTTTAACATATATAAATAATAATAATAATTAGCTAATTTTATCTTATTATAATAATTATGAATGAATTATTATTAATATTTATTGATTAATAATATTATTGAATTTATTTAAAGCTAATAATAATAATGTGGTTGTGCATGTGATTGATATAAGCTTTCGGCATATATCAACAACATTTATTAATGTGGGTGTGCTAGTTTACATTCTTTGATAACGAATTAAAACTTGAAATTATAGATATGATCAAAATGTCCATCGCATCATTTCAATCTTAGTGAGATTTGTTGCAATTCACAACTAAAAAATCATTTCCTTTTCGGTTTTGATAGATGAATGCCTTAATAGATATGGAGATGCTATGGCAACAGGTGCTCCATTTTGGTCTTATCGTCATTTTGTTTAATCTTCATCATAGTCCATCACCCTATTGATGAAATCGATGTATGCTCTACACAAACTTGAATGCCATGAAAGCTCCTGGCATGAATCGCCTGGCCTTTTATTTCTTTTGATCTCTTCTTCATAACCATGAAGGTTGTTTTACTCCTCCTATTGAGTTCTACAAAAAAATCATCGGCGAAGGATATTCTTATTTTGTTTGGCTGATGACGGAACTTTTCTTATGGAGGAAGTCATGCGGAAGCAATGGAGTTTGCAAGACATTAAGTCTTGGATGTGAAAAGGATTCAAAAATAAATCTTGAATTTTGAGAAGAACTTATATTCTTCTATGTAAATAAATTGTATTTTCCAAGTTGATATATTTTATAAGTTTTAGAACTAGATAATCATAGTTTTAGCAAAGCTATTGATATCTGAGATTTTTTCCATAAAGAAAAAGTTAATATATGTTCAAAAGCATGAGAGATTCTACGCATAGATTGACTGACTTTAGAATTTAGGAAAATATGATTTATGGAGTGATTAATGGATTATTTTAGGAGTGATTAATGGATTTAGAAAAAGTTGATATATGGATTGATTTATAGGTGATTTAAGTAGTTCTTTTAGGATTTAGAAAATATATTGTATTTTTTAATTATTCTTATTATAACCCTATGAGCAATGAGATAATGGCCAAATCAATGTGAATATTGGGGAGAAACAAATGGTTTTGAGTATTTTTGTATGTACAGGTTTTGTTAATCTAATGAAGTCTCATATCTTTTGTGTATGAAGTGTCATATCTTTTGTGTATGAAGTATGTATGTACACGATCATTGAAGATTATTTAAATATGGAATTAGTAGAACTAAGTGCTTATGTGTGTGAAATGGGAAGAAAAATCTTGTTGAATGTTTAATGAAATTAAATTAACTTAATGTGTTAAATGATGGAGACCAAGAATCATTGGTTAAAATGGGAGATTTTTAGTTAAATTCTTTGTGAATTTTGTATTGAATTTATTTATGGTTATGTTGATATCGTATGGAAATCCTAAGTAGAGATGAGGAATATGTATTGAATTTAATTATGGGTTATGTTGTGATCTTATGGGGATCCTATGTAGAGACCAGGAAGATGAGTTGTAGCAGGGAGCTATCAAGTGGTATTAGAGCGCAAAATATCCCTACATGTAGCTTAGAGGATAAGTAGTGGAAGAAGGTGCAAGTGATTGAAGATCTGGTAAGATATTTTTCTTCTCTGTTTAGGTGACAAGAAAGGAAGGTGAGAAGATTTGTGATAGGCTAGAGCAAAGAGTGATTGAAGGGTTCTAAAGAAGAGAACCAGGATGATGAAATACCCCTAAACTCAGTAGATAGTTTGGTGAGATATCGTGTAGCAAGGTGGAGACTTATTATTCTAGAGGTGTGTTGCAACTCACGAGTTGAATTTGTTATGAGAAGACCAAAAAGCATATGAGAAGAAGGTCATAAATTTTTGTACCTTGGAATTCTTATGCAGAACCATCAATCCATCCTCTGAAAAAACAACAAGAATGAGTTATGGAAGACATATATGTCAAAAGACACGATAATTTTGTAAAGGATTACAAGTGTGGAAAATCATCTTCGTGAGGAATCTTATGAATTCGTTGAGAGCTTTGTGGAGAAGATCACTTTGAGAGCTTTATGGAGAAGATCATGGATCTTAACATAATCCATGATATTGTGATTTTCTAATATAAATTGTAAACATGTGTTTGGATGGACGACAACCATTAGAATGAATATCTGACTAGCCAAGGTGCCAATAGATGCTATGTAATAGTATAGTGAGTTTAATTGATAAAATTTGATTTCTGGTTTATGTAATTCTATGTGTGAATCATAAATTGATGTTTTGATGACTTTGTGCATAGATACTTTGAATTTGTTTAATAGATTAACACCGCATGTAACTACTATATAAACCGAACATAAATTGATATTACATGCATGTATAAGAAAAACTGCCAACAAAAAAACATACTACACCTATAACCCACAAATATGAAATCAAACCCACCACCCAGCCAAAAAACCCATAACCCACCAATATGAAATCAAACCCACCCCGACAAAAAAGTGCAGTGGACCCATAACCCACGATTACGAAATCAAGCCCACTGCCCAACAGAAAAGTGCAGTGGACCCATAAGCCATTTTAGATTTCACACCAATCAGAGAATAACTATGTTACAGTTTATTTATATATAAAGGGATTAACATCAAGAGTGGTCAACTGTCACAACTGAGAGATAAATTGAAGTTTTTAAATCCTGCGTGAGTGACTACCTTCTCGCAAATCTGGAGAAGTAATAGGACTTGCAACATTCATCCAGAAATAACAGATATTGGTATTATATCGTAAAGTTTGTTTTTTTCGTGATATACCAGTCATAGTAGCCAGCAGAACCTCTCCTTGGCCTTAGTGTTATAGCTCTAAAATTTCAACTCCAAAAACTTTCAAAACATCAGATAATTATTATTCTAAATGATTTGTATCAGCTGTATCGTTCTTTCCAAATAAAAACAAAATTACAGCAGAAATTAAAAATCCTGCTAAAGATGACCCTGTTTAACATTCGAATTTAAACAAAACATCCCACAAAACATTAATAGAAAGAACTAACACAAAACATCCAGCCGAGGATTTTCCTTATCAGGACAACAAAAGTAACTGTGCCAAGTGCAAATTGACAGGAAAAAAATCATTTTAATTATATATAGCAATTCTTTATTTTTTTATGACTATTTCTTATTTCTTATTATAGTACGTAGCATAGTTACCAAATACGTCCGAATCAGTGGAAAAAATACGGAAATTCTTGAGTTCGATTCGTATTTCGAATAGTTCGATAAAAAAATTCGATGCGTTTCCTACGGTGAGAGTGTGCATTCCTAATCAGAATCATCCTATTATTTCCTGGACTATTGTTTTTGCACATTAGTATTAGTTACTATTGAACCGTTGCACAATGTGAGAGCATGCATTTCTAATCAGATGACTCCTATTATATCTTGGACTATTTTTTGCATATTAGTATTACTTACTAGTGCGTGGACTATTTTTTGCAGATTAGTATTATTTACTATTTCTTGCTGGTTATATAAAATGCGAGCCTAATTTTTCTAATTAGATAAACAAAAAAATCTCAAGTGTCTCCGATGGTAAATGTAATTATTTTTAAACTCAAAATAGATGTTAATGGAGGCCAGAGAGCAGATAAAATAGAAACTAATGTAAAATGGAAACTGATGCCAATCAAGGCAGGATAGCAGATAAAATGGAAACTAATGCAACTGAAATTTTCCAAGATTTTAAAATTTAGACAAAATTTATGTCAATGGAAACAGGGTAAGAGGTAAAATGGAAACTAATGGCAACCTGAAATTTTCAGATTTCAAAATTTTAATGTTTTCTTTAATGGTTTAAAAAGTTGAGATAACTAGGAAAGAAAATTTTGAAGTTGACTAAAAACTAATTGATTTTTTTATATATATTTATGTTAAAAGCAATTTAAAAAAAAAAGTTTTAAATATTTAATTTTTAAATGTCTTAACTATAAAAAAGATTTTAAAATAAAATCAGAAACTAAATACGGATATATTTTTGAATTTTGTATATTATATTGATTAAATTTATTTAAATTTCAAAATAAATAGAAAGAAAAGAAAAGAAAAGTGTTGAAGTTATATATATAATTAATGTATA